>JBAIZL010000001.1:270508424-270563424 GCA_036971475.1 Prosapia bicincta | reverse complement strand
AAATTTAGTTACTTTTTATTAAATAATTACGATAAAATATAAATAAAGTAACATAACCTAGGGGTTAAAAGAGCTGTTTTATCCATAACCTTATAGGTTATCATAAATTCAGCTGTTTGATGAACTCATGTGTTATCACTTATTTATACCAAATGGGACGAAATAAGTATATTGCATACCTTGCCCCTTTTGTGAAAAGTTTTTCTCCCATGTAAAACTAAAATAATTCATTAAATTTAATTAATGAATTAATATTTGAAAAACTGTATTAACTTCAAATGTCATCCAATACAAGTTTTTAAAAATGTATTCGAACTTGAACATATGAATAAAATGTTTTTTTATTAATGATTGAACATTTGAACAAGATATTTATAAGAAAACTGTGAACTAATAGAAGGAAATGAAAAATGAAATTTTGTTAGATAGTGCCTTACAAGTGTATGCTCTTATTAATTACAGCTATAATTATTGGAGAAATTTTTAAAAGACATATCGCCAGTCGGCCATACTGCCATTCACTTACCGAACATCGCCTATCATTCATACTGGCGTATCTGTTGCCTGGCTTTGACATCTTTAGTAATACTTCTATTACCTGGTACTGATGATAACTTAGCATCGAAACTAGTCTGTTGAGTAAATAATATTTTTAGTGTTTTGCCTTTGTACGTAATTTCACTAGCTGAGATACAATTTATAAAATGGTTCTCTTTCTTCTGCGGTCTTGTCGCTCTTGTCTAATTCTATACTTTCTTCCCGTTTCAAATATTTAGTCAGTCTCTTCTTCACCCACTCTTGAATCATCACGTCACACAACTTATACTGACATAGCCATCTCTTGCTATGTTTCTACGAATGCACCTCTCGGCTAGTAGGTAGTCACCTGTCTTTACTTTGACAACATGCGTACTTCAGTAAAATACCTTCTCCGCGGGTTCGATTGATAAGTTTGCTTGAAACATTATGTTTCTTTGCTAAGCCGTCTCTTTGCTCCCAATATCCGTTTCTCCGCTTTGTCAGAAAAGGCGTAATTGATAGAAAATTGCATAAAATCGATAGTCTATGAACGCAACTATGCATTAAATTCTGCCTACCGTCTAGACCATGGTATTTTACGGCTCTTCCTTACTCTTATTTCTGTTTATCTGCTGTCGTATTTACTGATCATCTTATAATCTTGTAGACAATAAAAGTTCTCTTGCATTTCCTCTACTTGTAGAACTGTTTGATCCCCTCCACTGACATTCCACGGATACATTTCTATAATTTAATTTTCAGTGAAATTTGAACTTAGCTTGAACATAACTTGAACATAGCTTGCACGTAACTTGAACATAGCTTTCACGTACTTATACATAGCTTGAACCTAGCTTGAACATAACTTGAACATAACTTAAACATAGCTTGAAGATAGCTTGAACGTAACTTTAACATAGCTTTCACGTAACTTGAACATAGCTTTCAAGTAACTTTAACATAGCTTTCACGTAACTTGAACATAGCTTGAACCTAGCTTGAACATAACTTGAACATAAGTTTAATATAGCTTGAACGTAACTTGAACATAGCTTTCACGTAACTTGAACATAGCTTGAACCTAGCTTGATCATAACGTGAACATAACTTGAACATAACTTAAACATAGCTTTACCATAGCTTGAACATAACTTGAACATAGCTTGAAGATTGTTTGAACATAAGTTGAACATAGCTTGAACATAGTTTGAACATAACTTAAACATAACTTAAACATAGCTTGAACATAGCTTCAACCTAACTTGAACATAGCTTGAACATAACGTAAACATAGCTTGAACATAGCTTTAACATAGCTTGAACATAACTTGAACCTAACTTAAACATAGCTTAAACGTAACTTGAACATAGCTTAAACCTAGCCTGAACATAACTTGAACATAGCTTAAACATAGCTTAGACCTAGCCAGAACATAACTTGAACATAGCTTGAACATAAATTGAACATAGCTTGAACATACCTTGAACGTAGCTTTAACGTAGCTTGAACATAGCTTGAACATAGCTTGAACATAGCTTGAACCTAGCCTGAACATAACTTGAACATAGCTTGAACCTAGCCTGAACATAACTTGAACATAGCTTAAACCTAGCCTGAACATAACTTGAACATAGCTTGAACCTAGCCTGAACATAACTTGAACATAGCTTGAACGTAGCCTGAACATAACTTGAACATAGCTTAAACATAGCTTGGACCTAGCTTGAACATAACTTGAACACAGCTTGAACATAAATTGAACATAGCTTGAACATACCTTGAACGTAGCTTTAACGTAGCTTGAACATAACTTGAACATAGCTTGAACATAGCTTGAACCTAGCCTGAACATAACTTGAACATAGCTTGAACTTAGCCTGAACATAACTTGATCATAGCTTGAACCTAGCCTGAACATAACTTGAACATAGCTTGAACCTAGCCTGAACATAACTTGAACATAGCTTGAACGTAACTTGAACATAAATTGAACATACCTTGAACGTAGCTTTAACGTAGCTTGTACATAGCTTGAACATTGCTTGAACATAACTTGAACACAGCTTGAACATAACTTGCACACAGCTTGAACATAGCTTGTATAAATCAATCTATTTTATGTTCTATTGTTTTCATTTTTGCAACAGTTTGCTTTTTTTATTCTGGTCTAGTGTTGAGATATTATTTTATTATTATTAGTTTTGTTGTTTAAATAAATGCGGTTGATTAGCTTGAACATAGTTTGAACGTAACTTAAACATAACTTAAACATAGCTTGAACATAGCTTCAACCTAACTTGAACATAGCTTGAACATAACGTAAACATAGCTTGAACATAGCTTTAACATAGCTTGAACATAACTTGAACCTTACTTAAACATAGCTTAAACGTAACTTGAACATAGCTTGAACTTAGCCTGAACATAACTTGAACATAGCTTAAACATAGCTTGGACCTAGCTTGAACATAACTTGAACATAGCTTGAACATACCTTGAACATAGCTTGAACCTAGCCTGAACATAACTTGAACATACCTTGAACCTAGCCTGAACATAAATTGAACATAGCTTGAACATACCTTGAACATAGCTTGAACCTAGCCTGAACATAACTTGAACATAGCTTGAACATAAATTGAACATAGCTTGAACATACCTTGAACGTAGCTTTAACGTAGCTTGAACATAACTTGAACATAGCTTGAACATACCTTGAACATAGCTTGAACCTAGCCTGAACATAACTTGAACATACCTTGAACCTAGCCTGAACATAACTTGAACATAGCTTGAACATAAATTGAACATAGCTTGAACATACCTTGAACGTAGCTTTAACGTAGCTTGAACATAACTTGAACATAGCTTGAACATACCTTGAACATAGCTTGAACCTAGCCTGAACATAACTTGAACATAGCTTGAACCTAGCCTGAACATAACTTGAACCTAGCCTGAACATAACTTGAACATAGCTTGAACGTCCCTTGAACATAAATTGAACATACCTAGAACGTAGCTTTAACGTAGCTTGTACATAGCTTGAACATTGCTTGAACATAACTTGAACACAGCTTGAACATAACTTGAACACAGCTTGAACATAGCTTGTATAAATCAATCTATTTTATGTTCTATTGTTTTCATTTTTGCAACAGTTTGCTTTTTTTATGCTGGTCTAGTGTTGAGATATTATTTTACTATTATTAGTTTTGTTGTTTAAATAAATGCGGTTGATTCTGCGAGTTAGGAATAAGGCCTGATGACAATAATGTAGCCGTCATCGAAAAGTTGCCTGTGTAAATAAATTGTTGTACCTGCCTCACAAATCAACCGCATTTATTTAAATGATAATTTCTGCGAGTTTAAACATGATTAAAATTGGTTTTACTTATATTCATATCAAAAGTCCAAAAACGTTTCATATGTTCCATTTTAAAAAGATTTTTTAAAGATTTCATAATGTCATACACTATGCAATAATGTTTCAAGTTACTTGACCGATGCAAGGTGGTTCGTGTTTGCAACCGTCTAGAATTTTGCTTTAAAATTAGGAAACACTATTTATAGCATTTACTATGAGAACACATGTTTTTCGTAAGTTTATAAGAATCATGCAGTTGATTGTTTTAAATATAATTAAATGACTTAACAATGTAACACGAATAGCAGATTTCTTCTTTTTTCATCAATGTTATAAAAAGGAAATTTATTTTTCTTATAATCATGTCTCAATTCTTTTGATAAAATACGGTTCATTAACAACATCCTAAATTTAAATTTCAAATTCACAAATAAATTTACATTTCAAATAACTTGCCCAAAGTCAAACTAAATTTCTTTTTCTATTAATACACTGATTTAAAATTACGATAATCTGTTATACCATACAGCTAAAACAACTAGTTTTGACGCGGTTGAACATTTTCAGAACGGATGGAATCAACAAACAACGATCGCTGGACAAACAGCAAATCAAGCTTCCGGGTCTGGAAATGCTGGAGAAGTTTGGGTTTTCCTCTCTGGACGATCCGGAGTGCGAGAAGAGGCTCTTCTGTCAGTTTGCAGTGTTGGGTTCGACACCGGAAGGGAACGCTTCGCAACGAGGATTCTGGCAGGTTGCCACTAGGTGAGTCCAGACCAAAAAAGAGTAATGTGTGTGTTTGTGTGTGTGTGTGTTTATGTGTGTGTGTGTGTGTGTGTGTGTGTGTGTGTGTGTGTGTGTGTGTGTGTGTGTGTGTGTGTGTGTGGCTGTGTGTGCGTGTGTGTGTGTGTGTGTGGCTGTGTGTGTGTGTGTGTGTGTGTGTGTGTGTGTGGCTGTGTGTGCGTGTGTGTGTGTGTGTGTGTGTGTGTGTGTGTGTGTGTGTGTGTGGCTGTGTGTGTGTGTGTGTGGCTGTGTGTGTGTGTGGCTGTGTTTGTTTGTGTGTGTGTGTGTGTGTGTGTGTGTGTGTGTGTGTGTGTGTGTGTGTGTGTGTGTGTCTGTGTGTGTGTGTGTGTGTGTGTGTGTGTGTGTGTGTGTGTGTGTGTGGCTGTGTGTGTGTGTGTGGCTGTGTGTGCGTGTGTGCGTGCGTGCGTGTGTGTGTGTGTGTGTGTGTGTGTGTGTGTATGTGTGTGTGTATGTGTGTGTGTGTGTGTGTGTGTGTGTGTGTGTGTGTGTGTGTGTGTGTGTGTGTGTGTGTGTGTGTGTGTGTGTGTGTGTGTGTGTGTGTGTGTGTGTGTGTGTTGAATGATACCTCCAAGATAATAATATAATACCTCTGACAGCCTTAACGTATATCTCGATAACTCTTAACTTACCAACACTGTTTTCTTGTATTCAGTTATCACTTACACTTTAACGTACTTAACAAGATTCTTCCTGATATATACTATGCGAGTCGACTTTCGAGAACTATTAATTAAGTGCATTCATTTTCAAACTTTTTTAGAAGCTTGAAATTCAACTCTAAAACTTTCTATTGTGAGATTATGCAATTAATAGTTCTCCAAAGTCAACCCGCAATTATACTAAGCAAGATTTTTGTTTAAATACATTAAAGTGTAAGTGATAAAACTCTTTTAAGTACAAGAACTTTTTTGAAATATAGATTTATTTTATACACATATATATATTTATATATATATATATATATATATATATATATATATATATATCGCAATATGTATTCTTGTGTATTAATAAAGAACTAAGTCAAAATACAAATACAAGAATAATTTCTTAATTTCAATTATACAAGAATTCAAAATACAAGAATAAATGTCAATTCAATTATAATTCTTGTATTTGTATTTTGACTTAGTTCTTTATATATATATAATGTGAGAAATATATAGTGTACGCAATTTTATATAAATGTATATCTAAATTAAAATAGCATTACACGTCTGTGAGAGTTCAAAAAAAAAAATATAGCGTTCACCACAAACACCACAGCCATCTATATAAATGTGTTAACATTATCTAAGCAATGTATTTGTTCCAGAATACCTGTGGAGGTCTTGTCTATGTTCGGTTTAGCCGATCTCTTCAAAGCGGTGCGCACAGACACTTGTCACATTTATAAATGCGAAAAGAATTCGACGCTATTGTCACCAGGAGAAAAGAAACACCTGAAACCGTAATAACTGCAGTACTTACAAAACAATCTGCGACAGTCTATAATAAATTCAGTACTTGAGAAATTTAATAAACTCCTAAATGTTCAAAATCAGGTTTACCAACCTTATAAAACAAATATGGACTGTTTAAACTTGTAAACAATGAAAATTATTTTACTTTATTAAATAATCCATACACAAATTACTAGATAAACAGAAAACACTTAAATCCACGAAATCGTACATCTCGTAGAGAAAAAATAATATAATTACAATATTAGTATAAAACACTTTCAAGTCTTAAGTAATACAAATAATAAAGAACAATATTTATTAATTTTTTACTACACACAAAATTTAGAATGACAAAATAACTAACAGGAATATAAATTGATATTCGCGTTGATGTCCTGAACAATTATTTAAGGTTACCGAGTATAAACTCCGAAATACCTTCTTTGCACTTCTACTATAAGTCGAACCCTTGCTTTATCTGTCCTTCTCTTTGGTCTTTATCAAACGCTATCCGAATATCTTGTGGAAGAAGATTTACCCCTCATCAACAACCTAATGTTTCTGATGAAGGTAGCATAGATGTGTCTTTTTTTTAAAAAAAGAAAAAGATAATTTTCAGATACTAAACATATCTACTAATTGTAGGTGCAATCAACGAAGCCATCGTTGTTTTCAAGGGTGTTTTGGGCAATTAATTCAACCCCTCACGCTACTGATATTCCAAAAACATTTAACGTTAGCGAGCACGGGGAACTCTAGAATCTTTATAAAATAAAAGTTTATTTGTAAAACAGAACATTATAATAATACAATACAATACATGCACAGTTATTAGGTCAGGATGTGTTGTTTCTTTTTTAAAATCAGTTTCCAACTAGTTTTTACTTGAAGTGGCAGATGCGCTTCACCGCATGCACTCTAATGCATTAACAAACATTAGGCAAGGGGTTGATTCACATGCCAACCGGTTACCTTACGTTAACAAATTTTATATTGTCTGTTTTTTAAATAGCCATTCTAGCTAGCCACTTTGGACCTATATTTTAATGCAATATAACACAAGACGCTTGAACTGTTACACTAAATTTTACAATAACTACATTATTACATTATAACGTTATATTTTTTACTCCAATTTATTAATAATTATAAGATTATAATGTTTTACTAGTATATACAGCTACATAATATCGTTTTACGAAGTTATGCTATTGCATTATAACACTATAATATTAACTGTATCATATTACATAATAATGTTGTCCTATGATATGCAGCTACATTACAACATTAATATGTTGCACTACGTTACACTGCTACATTATAATGTTGTACTACGTTAAACTACTGAAATATAATATTATAATATCGAACTGTATCATAATACAACATTATAATTTTATACTACGCTAAACAGCTGCATTACAACATTACGATGTTGCACTACGTTACACTGCTACATTATATCATTGTACAACGTTATACTACTGCATTATAACATTATAATATCGTTGCACTACGATATACAGCTACATAGTAATATTATAATGTTCGGCTACGATACACCGTTACATTATAATTTTGTACTACGTTAAACTACTGAATTATAAGATTATAATACCAAACTGTGTCATAATGCAATATTATAATGTTATACTACGCTAAACAGCTGCATTACAACATTACGACATTGCACTACGATACACTGCTACGTTATAATGTTGTACAACGTTGTACTACTGCATTATAAATTATATAATATTGTACTACTTATGCCACGATATAATGCAGTACTACTTTATGGGGTAATGATATAATATAAAACAATCGTCATTCAGTTCCTTCTAATATATCACATTCTCCTTATATATATATATATATATATATATATATATATATATATATATATATCCTGTTCAAACTTTCAACCGTTAATATAGTTATGCAATATAGTTATTTCTTTTTATGAGGCCTAAAATAAGTGATAACATATGATTTCATCAAACAGCTGATTTTATGTTGTAGGTTACGTAGTAGAACAGCTATTTTAACGCGTAGGTTATGTTACTTTAATTATATTAATTGTAAGTATTTTAAAAAAGTAACAAAAATAAAATGTTTCCTTGTTGACGTAAGTAGGAATTGAGTTTTAAAAAGTGTTTTATATTATTTGTATTTATGCTTAAATTCAAAACTTCTAGTTTTTTAAGCGTCAATATTAGGTTTTACTTGTTATCATGTTTCGGCGGATTTTTCCATCGCCAGGTATAATTTTGTTTGCAATATTGGTAACATGAGGAACCGTTTGAGTGGGTAAACAAAATGGCACATGCAGAGCCTACAACGTTAATGCCAAAACGTCAGCCTGGTAGTTAAAAACCTAATACTAGCAGTGGGCCTCACGGAGAAATCTTTTCTTTAAAGAAATAAAGTAAATAAAGCGCCATTTTAAATATAACAGCTTTCCAAACAAATAAACGTTGAAACACTTAGAGAGAAAACTAAATATGTTTATATTAGACGTATTAAATTTTTACAACTTCTGATTTGTGTTATATTGTATATAGTTTGTATACCTCTCAAGCCATTTTATGTATATAGTATTTTTTTTTAAGTAATGCTTTTAAGAAATCAGTGAAAAGGGTTTATTGCTAACTTTATTTTTATTGGGTGGGAAGATTACAGTAAAAATAATTAAATCCTAAAACTTGTTGTTTAGCTATATACTGTACAGTAAGTGGATGAGGTTTAAACATCTTGGGGGCTTTGAACTGGTTGTAAAATAACAAATTCACCATTTGGAAAGTGTGTGAATAATTTTTCACTATTTGAAAAAATTTTTTGCTTGTAATATTTTATGTATTGCTTATTCAATGTTTCTTGTTACTAATTTGTATAAATAAAATAGATTTTGTTGTTATTTTTTAAGTGGCCTAGCTTACAATTTGTACCAGTGTTACCAACGTCTTACAATAAGTACTAAAAAAAAGTACTTATAATGAATAAACCACAAAATAAAATTAATAAATTTATTCCCAAATAAGTTTAGAATATTTTTAAAAGTATTTGAATGAATAATGGAATATTAAAGCAATCGTTAAATATTCTAAAGGGAAATCCCCTTATGCAGTGGTTCTAAAAGAACAGAAATAAGTTTTACGCAGTGATCAACATTTAAAAAATTAGTAACAGACACGTTGCTTCTGAAATCCATAAAATACTCACTTAAACTTAGTAAATGATGAAAGTTAATAAATAATTACTTACTTAAATAATTATGAAGAAATCTGTCCTATTAGAATAGCAACAACTCAATATGGCACAAAATCAAGTGGTTAGAGTAAGTTATATACAATATCAAGAGCACAGTGGTACAATATATTACAAAAATATAGGTGAAAAAACCCCAAAACCACAAAAATTAATCAAAAAGTAACTAAAATAAGTTACGTAAGATTAAATCCTTATATACATTTCGATAACAAAGTTATTATCTTCAGAGGTTCCTATTACAAAAATACAATCTAGAATACAAAGAAATTAACAAGGTCAGTCTAGTTTGTTAATTTCTTTGTATTCTAGATTGTATTTTTGTAATAGGAACCTCTGAAGATGATGACTTTGTCATCGAAATGTACATAAGAATTTAATCTTAGGTATCTTATTTTAGTTATTTTATGATTAATTTTTGTTGTTTTGGGGGTTTTTCACCTATATTTTTGTAATAGAGTAAGTTAGTTATAATTTTTGTTACTAAAGTGTATATTTATGTGTGTAGGCTAGAGAGATGCGTGTTTACGTTGTGTGCGTTTTAAACCTCAATGCAAAATCGACTATTTTACTACACACACGTGCTCGAATACAAGGCTTTGGCTATGTATAAAAATTATCAGAAATGTATAAAAATAAGGAAACTTTACATAAACTTTCAATGCTTATAATATCTTTAAATTAAATTTTTTTTAATAATTAATTGAAGTAATAAAATGAGAGATAATATTAAACAAATCCTCACAACATTACATTTCTTATTCAGCAGATTGAAGGCTACACGAGTGCATTAATAAATTAAATTATTTAATTATGCGGGGACGCGTGTTTATATTTATTATTTAGAGCTATAATTTTATATTTGTAAAGATAAAACTCGTTTTCAGTTCCTACGCTAATAAGACTTACTTCATATGCATCTGTAATGATGGTTTAACATTTTATCATGAAAGAATTGATCCCCCAGCTTGGAAGTTGCAAAAAGAATTTAAACGGTTAACTTTAATCAGACTCTACATTGCAAGGACTGATCACTGATTTTATGAATTCCTCCAATTGACTTAACGATATATACTTTAAACTGCCCTAAACGTCTTGCAGATGAACCATTTGACTTGTTTAACTTTAATTGTATTAGTTGAATTCAAGTGACAAGATGTTAGAGGCTCTGGAGTTGCCTTTCATAAACACAACAGTATTTTAAATATTACTACATTAAACATAGATCCAACAGTTTAGTATGTTACAGAGCTACAATGTTACTCAAACATGCATTGGCGACCTTGCGTGCTTCTCATATTAAAATCTAGGATGGAAGAGAATTTATCATAGTTATTCGGTGTGTTTCACCTGATACAAAATAAACGATACAATTTCATTTCTTTACTAGAAATTATTTCCATACATTCACACAGATTCAAGGATTTAAAAACAATTAACATGAACAACCGATAATTTTAAGAGGGGACTTCAACGTAAATTTTGCAAAAGATGAATCGGTACCGTTAATTACATTCTTTCGAAAGAAATTTGAATTGCAAATAACCAACAATCCAAGAGAATGTATTACTAGATATAGAGCAACAATAAATGCATTATTTATAAGATACTTTGATAATGTCATGTTGAATACTTTTATACCATACTTTAGTTACATCGACTACCACAGTAATACCGTTAGAAGCAGCATCGAACGTTAATATATCCGAAGAAAGTGACGACACAGCTGACAGTATTTACGGAATGTGGTATCGTTCTAATAAAGAATGTACAAACTTATTTCTTTAAAGCAAAATCTTATGAATATGTTTTTTTAGTATGTGAAATTAATCTCCTTGGATAAAACATCTTTTCATGTAGATTTTATTATATTTATCTCCTTCAATAAACCATCTTTTCATGTACATTTTCTAATATTTGTCTTTCTTAATAAACCATTCTTTCAAGCAGATTTTATTATATTTATCTCCTTCAATAAACCATCTTTCCCTCTGATAAACCATCTTTTCGTGAACATTTTCTAATATTAATCTTCGTTAATTAACCATCCATTCAGGTACATTTTATTATATTTACCTCCTTCAATGAACCACCTTTTCATGTACATTTTCTAATATTTATCTTTCTTAATAAACCATTATTTCAAGCAGATTTTAATATATTTATCTCCTTCAATAAACCATCTTTCTCTCTTATAAACCATCTTTTTGTGAACATTTTCTAATATTAGTCTTCGTTAATTAACCATCCATTCACGTACATTTTATTATATTTACTTCCTTCAATGAACCACCTTTTCATGTACATTTTCTAATATTTATCATTCTTAATAAACCATTATTTCATGCAGATTTTATTATATTTATCTCCTTCAATAAACCATCTTTCTCTCTTATAAACCATCTTTTTGTGAACATTTTCTAATATTAGTCTTCGTTAATTAACCATCCATTCAGGTACATTTTATTATATTTACTTCCTTCAATGAACCACCTTTTCATGTACATTTTCTAATATTTATCATTCTTAATAAACCATTATTTCATGCAGATTTTATTATATTTATCTCCTTCAATAAACCATATTTCTTTCTGATAAACCATATTTTCTTGTACATTTTCTAATACTTATCTCTTTTAATAAGCCATCTTTTCATGCAGATATTTTATCCCATATGATTCACATCACGCTAAACAGCACTAATTAGGGACATTTCGTATGACACACCTTTAATTCATTTCCATTATCAAGAGAAAACTATTTGAAAGAACTAAAAATGACATATGGTATAGCAGAGTATAACGGATTCAGGTTTGATCTGGTTCGGAATATCATAAAAAACCGAATTAAAGAAAAACATATTGGCTAGAACAACCTTATCCAGGGACAAACCAGAAAACAGCTGGGTTAGATTAGCTTACAACCCTTCGAAGACTTCGAGTGTCGGCGGCTTTAGGATGGAGTTTGGGTAGAATGCGTGGATTTCCAAAGGACTTCATAGATAACTGTGAGAAATCTGGAATTTACAGCATAGAATGTGAGATTTGCGATGCATTATATATTGGTTAACCCCGTAGGAGTATTAGGACAAGAAGCAGGGAGCACTTTGCTCATTTTAAAAACAAGCTGGAATACTCAGCGATGGTCAAGCATTGCCTGGACAACCACCATTACTTTACGTCTGACCATCCTAAGTTGTTGAAGCAAGTCACGAGGTACAATAATATGGATGCTTGGGAGACATGGTTTATCAACAAATTTCAAGATGTCTCGTAAACAATGAGTCGGGCCCGGTCCAGGGTTCTTCCCTTCTGTATCCAAATTCTGTGTTGTTCCACTAAGCATGTGATTTATAACTGTTTTGTTTCAGATCTAATAAGTGTTAAATTAGTTGCTACGGCTGCCTTGTTAAAAATGTTAAATATGTGTAGGTGTTGGTGTTTGTTTTTTATCTTGACTCTGTTTTTAGTTATAATTTTGTATAAGCCGATTTTATTAGTGAATTGTTTAGTAACATGTATTTTTACATAATATGTCTTTGTTATTTTTTAAAACTGTTTAAGCTTTGTTTAGGGTTTGTTCGTTGATGATGGTATGAGGTAAGAAAAAACAACATATTATTAATAATAATAACAATAATGTAAAATTTATAACTCTCCTGAGTAAATGGTTTTGTACTCTGTAGTTAGATTCATTCTATTGTTTGACTTTTCATGTTTTATCTTGTTTGTTTAATTTAACTTGTTGTTCGATAACTTGACGATATGTTAGTAGTAGCCAAGTACTGAGGAAGGCGACATTGTCGCCGAACAAGTCTGTTTATTAAAAACTAATTTTTGGTAAGATTTTGAGTGAACTATTTTGACATTTATTTTTGTAAACCATTTTTCATGTACGTTTTCTAATATTTATCTCATTCAATGTACCATATTTTTGTGTACATTTTCTCATATTTATCTCTTTTAATAAACCATCCATTCAGGTACATTTTATTATATTTATCTCCTCTGATAAATCATCTTTCCGCCCACATTTTCTAATATTAAACTACTTTAATAAAAGATTCTTTCATGCAAATTTTTTTATATTTATCCCCTTTAATAAACCATTTCCTTACATGCACAATTTCATATATTTATCCCATTTAATAAACCATCTCCTTACATGCACATTTTCTTATATTTAACCCCTTTGATAAGCCATCTCCTTACATGCACATTTTCTTATATTTAACCCCATTGATAAACCATCTCCTTACATGCACATTTTCTTATATTTAACCCCTTTGATAAACCATCCCCTTACATGCACATTTTCTTATATTTAACCCCATTGATAAACCATCTCCTTACATGCACATTTTCTTATATTTAACCCCTTTGATAAACCATCCCCTTACATGCACATTTTCTTATATTTAACCCCATTGATAAACCATCTCCTTACATGCACATTTTCTTATATTTAACCCCTTTGATAAACCATCCCCTTACATGCACATTTTCTTATATTTAACCCCATTGATAAACCATCTCCTTACATGCACATTTTCTTATATTTAACCCCTTTGATAAACCATCTCCTTACATGCACATTTTCTTAACTTCCTCAATAAACCATCTTGTCTTGTGCATTTTCTAATATTTATCAAATTTAATTAATCATCCTTCTATGGATATTTTGTAATATCTATTTGCTTCAATTAACCACCCTTTCATGCAAATCTTCTAATAATTATTTCTAACAATAAACCATTTTATATTTAACAATTCAGTAAAACATCTTTTAGTGTACATTTTTCAATATTTATCTACTTTAATCAACCAACTTTACATGTATATTTTCTAATATTTATTTCTTTTGATAATAGATACTTGTATGATTTTTTCTATTAAAAATAGTTTAAATGTTTCACATCCGTCAGCCGTACCAGACGGATATTTTTTTTTATTTTTGTGCCGAGTCAATAAAAGTTTTACAAGGATTCAATAATAAATCCATTTTAACACATTGTATAACACTTATACTACAAACGGCTTCATTTAATGAGACATAAAAAAAGATCCTTTATAATCCTGTATTTTTAACTTTTCTGGTGATTTCATTTTAAATATGTCCCAATAAAAATCTGTGTTTTCTGAAACAAATAAAGACCAATTAAACGAGCATTTTATCGGTTTGGTATTTATAACCAGATACAAAATTCAAATAAAAAATTAATTAAATTTAAATTAGACCTTTATAAATATTTTATATCTTTAATATCTTTATATCTTTTAATATCTTTTGCAGCACGTATACGTAGCCGAACACAAAGAATTGGAAGCTTAGAGCAGCCACAAGCAAATGTGTTCCGAACGTCCTATTTTCCTTAGCCAGAGGGCGCTCGTTTAAAGTGTATAATTTGATGCTAGCGCTGGGTCATTCAATCCGCTCCCTAACAGCTGATTTATGGCAACAAGTCGTAATGCTCGTGGGAAACTAGGCAACAATGTGACGAACTAATAACAGCAAACGCAAAATTGGGTGCGGTAAATTAATTACGATCCACCATATGTTCAGTTTTAGAACGGATTGTTTTAATAAAAAAAAGAAAAATTGTTAATCTGAAAACCAATGACATTTCAGACTTTGGTACTACACCACAATTCACAAAATTCAGAAGTAAAAGATGGAGCTAATTTATAGGTTTGGATGGCACCAATGAAATGTTTTTGATAATAATGCGATTTTGTAACATTAATAATGCTTAAAATTATGCTCAACCAACATTATTTCAAGTACGTTACTGAGTTGTACGTTTTAAAGTATTAGGTTAAAGGGCTTGAAAGAACTAACGAGGCACTACAATTAAAAACACACCAGAGTTTTCATTTTAACTGAATTCACTTCTAAAAATACGTAATGATTATAAAGAAGTTTATAGAAAATCTTGTCCTCGGTACGATTTTATCGTCAGTGTGTCATATGAATTTAAATTTTTTGTCGTATATTTTTTTTATAAAGATTCGGACAACTCCAAAAACCGTTACGCACAGCGATCTCTTTTTCCAGACTGTAGCGAGTACTTGTGCCATCTGAAAGCCTTTCATACTACTTTCAACTCACTCTGTACGAATGCTATTTTGGGGGTATATTGTTTAACATTTGGTATAACGGTAGGAAATTAATATAAGTTTTTCCAAAAAACTAGACAAATTAGATGATTTTTTAGCCGGCAAAAGATTTAAAAAAGTAGTTTTGTCATCTTTCTGCGAGTTTTAACCCATATGATTTCCAAACTCTTTGTGACATTTAGACGTTTTTTCAACATTCTTGTTTATTTTCAAATATTTTCAATTAAAAAAATATATTTCACATCGATTCGAATATAGATAAATATCACAAATTTCAACAGAATTGGATTAAAGGGGAATCGATTGTAGCATTTAACCCATTTGGAGAAAGTTAGCTAATGTTAGGGCTACAAAACAATATCTCGCAATGCAGTTCTGCATTGCAAACGGTCTATATTGCCCCTGGGCTACTGAAGCATTGTCTGGATGCATCCCTCAACATACAACCTGACTCGCACGTAACGTTACACATGCAAGGCGGCACCGCGCTCCGCCCACACAAGGAAAAGCGAAAGTTCCTCATTCCTACACAGCGCGCGCTGTGTACGCTACGGTGACATTATTTCACTCTTTAAAGTAACGCCATTGACCTATATATTGTGTAAATGTTAGGTCCATAGCTGAGCCGTCACGGTGCAATCAATGGTGAAAGCGATGAAATGGACGTCTCAATCAATGGTCATGGCATGTTAATGGCCCCCTATTGGACTTTGACTAGCATACGTATTGAATGTCACCCATCTCTAAGACGGGATTGACGTTTTAAACACGCTAATACAGTAGTAGAGGCTACTTGACGGAGACTTTATCAAGTCCGTTATTTTTCCCGTTACTCAAAATGTATTCTAAACAAGAAATAATATCAAGCTACTCATACCATAAATAGCAGTTAAAATACGAGCATAACCATAAAATAAAAATACGAAAATTAGGAATACTGCACTAACACAAAGGAGATTCGCTTAGGATAAGCGGTTTGTACAAATTACGTTAATTTTTAAATTCCTTCTATCAGCTCACATTCTTCTTATATATATATATATATATATATATATATTTAAAACAACACAGGTTATTCAAATACAAGAATAACATTATTGTATATACATTATTGTAATTTTCATTCCTGATGATGTTGGTACTGTTTGCCAACGAAAAGCTTTGGATATAAAATAATAAATATTCATGTATTTGAATAACCTGTGTTGTTTTAAATTATTAAACAAGAAAACGTATTTTATATATATATATATATATATATATATATATATATATATATATATATATATATCTTGTACAAATTTTTAGTCATTATTAAAATACGTTTTTAATCATCCAATCAAGATTAAATACATTTTTTAAACCTTTAGTGGATGACAATAAATGTTGGGTGATGAGAAAAAGAGATCTTATAAATAGTCACAAATAAAAATAATAGTCCAACACCATATATAGAAAAGGAAATTAAAAATTACATGGAAATCCGCTTTCTATTTTGCCACATAATATTTTTACTCTGACATATGGATATTCATATTTATATTAATTATAATTATAAAATAAAAAGAAACTTGAATAAAACTTTTCTTTGTTGATTTTGCATTAGGGAATTTGAATTAAAAAAAAATATATTACTAATTTATTATTTGTTTAAAGTTTTAGTTTATTTGGAACTGGTTTTTTTTAATCACGTTAACTACTCAAGTTATACAGAAAAACAAATATTCAAATTTCCGTACCCACGTTTGTACTTTGGGTGCCCGTTCATATCTCAATGTCACATATAGCAAACAGAATTTGTAAATAGATATCAAACTCGTTATTTAAGCAAACGTGTACTGTTACTCTTAGAAACGTTATTCTTTTTTATAATGAAACCTAAGCTAACTGGATATTTAGGAGATATATTTTAACATAACGTTATTTGATTATTGTGTAATATACCTATATTACGATAACTCCTGAACAAGAGTAACAGATTTCATAATTGAGCGTGTAAAGTGAGGTTATGTTTGTATATTTATATTTAGCAAAAGTTTCAACCACTGTTTATGCTTTGCGATAATTATAAACCCTTGTTTCCTGTTTAGAATGTACTATTAAGTAATATATGGGAAACGGAAAAATATTGTGTATGAAAATCCCTACAAATATATTTAACAGATGTATAAGTGGTTAACAAAAATAAGTTAGGTCACTCCAACAACAAGTATTACAAACACATTTTATTCAGGTACCAATTTCGTCCTTAGGGGAACAACGAAAAATTTTATTTTAGATTCTTTTATCTTATAATTACAACTAACATAAATATGTATATAGATATGTTAGCATAAAAATAATAAATGGCAAAGTAGGAAGTGAATTTTTACAATTTTCCATTTTCCTTTCTAAATATGGTGTTGGACTATTTTTTTTTAATTTTTTTTTTTTTTTGGTACTATGTATACGCGTTTTATTTTTTCCGCATGCGTGGTGTTGTAGTTTCTTTTCGTTTTTGTTTTGCATTGTCCGTTTGTGAAGCAAAGCTCGATACCGTTAATTCAGTTTGTTTGTTTGTTTTATTCTTTTCATTCATTTTTAATCCTTGAGCAATATTTATGATATTGTGTGGTAACTATAGCAACAATTTAAAGTTGTACAATAGAGGCTTTGACGGCAACCAAACGGGAGCAAAAGAAAAATTCATAAACTTCTGTGACAAAAACGTTTCTATCTATGAAAAAGTTGGCTCAGTTCCAAAAGCGAAAGATTTTTATCATGAAAATACTCAGTTCAAATCCATTCAAAATTTTTATAATTTAATTATCAAATAAATATTTGAAAGTACTATACAAACATTTGTATTCCAATACAGGTTTTATAAAAATGTGTTTGAACGTGATTGGATGAATTAAAATGTATTTTATTAACGATTGAAAATTTGTACATGATATATATATATATATATATATATATATATATATATATATATATATATATATATATATATAAAGAGAGCGTGAGCTAATAGAAGGAATTTAATAAATAAATACAGTATAAATTAATATAAAAAATTCTACACATCGAACAATTTTTATTGCAATGAGTTTGTTATGATTCTTTATACATTAAAATATTTATTCATGTTCAACCTAAAGATTTATTAGACAGTTTCGTTTTTTTATTTAAAGCTGAAAGTTTATAGAGTCCATACATACGGGTCGTTATAGAAGTGCAGGCTCTCGGAATCGCCCACAACGTATACGATGACCAACTGGATATCTCCTTTGGGCTTACCACACCGAGCTTGCGTTGGTGTATATAGGCATGCACTGCATCATAGCCACCTCAATTAGGTATGGATCCTCCTACAGTAGGCATTAAATAGTTCCCGAGCAGAGAAAATGAATCGAACAAGATTTGTCAAAATCACTTAATCGAAAAGTAATTTATAAATATATTTATACAGTAGAACATCAATCATCCGAACTCCAACTATCCGTTCACTAATTATTTGAATCGCTTTCAGATTTTCAGAAAAAAATGTCGAAACCAACTACGACTTCCAATTGGTCTTTTCTCCGCGAAGCTAATGTAGGCACAGCACACACATTATTTAGATGCTGATTCAGTCTCAGTGCAGTTCTGTGTATAGCTGGCTGTCGTCCGTCGTCAGGTGGCCGGCCCCGTCCAAATGCCACTATTCGTTTTATTAGCCAGTCAGTGTGTCTTTGACCTGCAACTTTTATGACACTCTTCAGTCCGTTGTTTTGTTTGTGATAACAGGTTGTCTTATCGTTAGTGGATAAACTAATTATGTATCAATCAGTTAAAGAAGTTATGGGGTAAACAGTTGGCCTAGATGTACGGTGTTGGACAATCAAAAGGCAGTTTGAAGGTGCTGCTAAGGGACGGTACCTCTGCCTTTGACGCTTTTCTTGCACCACTTGAACATATTTTTTAAAATTTAATACTTAAAATATATGCTTTTAAATTTATACTTATATTTCTTTGTGTGTGTTTTGCGTATATTTTTTATTACTTATTTAAATTTAATATATTTTATGTTCCTGTTATTGTGCTATTAAGATTTATTTATTCTTAAATTGTTGACTATTGTTATGTTTTAAATATATTTATTATTTATGTACTGTTATATTGTTCGTTGTTGTTATTTTGTTATTTAGAGTTTTATATTTTGTATTGTTAATTTTTTAATACTTCAATTTATTTTCTACATTGAGTGTTTTTAAAGTGTTTTATCTAAAATATTGCGTTTTGTGTCAGGTTTTGATTGGCACAATTATGATAACCACAATTGGTTTTTTGGCCAGGAAAAAAAATTAACGATGTCCGACGTTGAAGAAGGAAACCTACACTTTTAAGCTTATTCCAGTGCTTCAAAATCTAGATGAAAGTTCTTTAAAACAAAATCAGTGAAGGGAGCAAAAACACAGAATTAGAAGATGCTGTTTTTAGTTGGTTTTTGCAAAAAATGTTTATGGGAAACTCAACATCGAGTTCGATTCTTTTGAAAAAGCTAAAATTGTAGCTCAGAAGCTTAGAAGAAATATAAAACTATAAAAAACTTATCTCCTACTTGTAACATAAATACTGTACAATAATTAATTAAAATTGACCTTTTTTGAAAAGATCGAACCGAGGTTTTGAAATCCGGACGGAGACCAGTATCAAATGATTTGGATAATTGAGGTTCTACTGTACAATTAGTTAAAAAGTTTTCCAATTAATACAGAATAGAACACATCCTGCATCTACCTGATGGCGTCCTCTTATGTTTCCTAAAATTCTACCTTTTTTGAATATCGAAAAGCCAATCACATTTTGTAATATCCAATTCATTATATCTTATGAAGTTTCTGCTGTTTTCCACTCTAGTTGTAGTTGACATGATCAGAGTAAATTTTCCTGTGTATAGTGATGTCTTTCTCTCAAAAAAATTCGAGCGTGAGGGTGCTCTCTCTCTATCTTCCTTTCTCTCTCTCACACACACAGGTACACATATACACACACACACACACACACCCTAACTTTTTACTTTTTACACACACTTTTTAACCCTAACTGACACTTTTTGGGATGGAGAAATACAAATAATTTCGCGTCTCAGAACAAAATTTTCGAAAATAAATCTGCCCTAAAGAGATCTGGTCATAGAACACTGAGCTTAAAGAGTTAGTGAACGTTAACAGCTGTTTTATTCTTCATCTAAAGGTTATTTGGAGGTTACGTTGATGTTGTATAGCAGCTGTTATAACACATATATTAAATATATTCATTTACCTTCTGCATTGGGCATAATTATCACACACTAAAAATAATAGTTTATCTTTCAAAATAAAGTCACATTTAAACCAAATGTTTAGTTTATCTTTCAAAAATAAAGTAACATTTTAACCAGTGTATTTTTGATCGTTTATGTAGACCTATTAGCAACATTTTCATTGACATTTTCTCTTTTATTAACTAGTCTCAAAAGAAACACATTTCTTGTTTGTTTGTTTTTATTAGTTATTACAGATAATGATCGTGCTCCATTCTGTGACGAGGTTGGTAGAATGTTCCTGCATTGAACCCCAATATCAAAGGCCGAAATTACATGAATAGATTTCCGTTTAAATAAGAAATTGCGTTTAGAAATCTTTATGGAAAGATAAATCGACTTACTCACTGCCATTAAACTCACCGATACCCACCATTTGTGAGTTATTGCCTGAGCATGTTGCTACACGTCCGGATCCAACTTTCCCCTGTATTTTATACCTGGAAATTTCTCCGTGCTTTTCGATTTTTCACAGATACCACTTTTCTTTTTCTTGTTTGTATTGGAGTCAAGTCACGAACACAGATTCGTTTCAACCTCTTTCAACAATTTCAAGACGAAATAAACGAATTCCTGTAAATCTAAAGTTTATTTACGAATCAATTAGTAAATGCATTTCTAGTTTTACTTTCTGTAGAAATCTACTTTCACATAATATTCCGGGGTGAGTGTCAAAAATTATATTAAAATATTTCAAAACTGTATCGAGTGAAGGAAATTTAATTGAAATCATAGTTTTTATAATATCTTCGTCGTAGCTGTGACACATCAGTCAGCTAACAATGCCAATTCTTAACCTCTGACTTAAAACTCAACAAAATAAAGCGAGATTGTAGTGAGACGTTGAAACACACTCACCCAGTATCTTGTTGAACAGCAAGTAAGGCTAAAGATTATATGTCATTTAAAAATCGATTCATTAGACAATCATATTTAGTATATAATCTAATTAACCCATTTATCTAAATCAATTATACTACTGGTATTATTAAAATTTAGAATTTATTAACATTTTATTTAGAATTGGATATATATGTCAAGTAATATACATTTTAATTTATTATTAACAATACAGATATTACCATCTAACAGAAATAGAAAACAAAACGTGGCATGAAATCATACACATAATTAAACTAAATATGCTATATCTATTCAATATAGAGAAAACTTATCGACATGACATACGAATAAAGAAATAAACAGCTTTTGTATAATGAGATGTTTATCTTTTGGAAAAGTTTCAGACAATTCTTTATATTCGGAAATATAACGGAAAGTCTTATTAGTGACGTCATTTTCTACGGTTATTTTTCTGTCGGAAAATTGCATAGGCGCAATAATAACGTGCTGTGGATAGATTAGGCAACAAGCCTGATCTTTTGCAGTTATTGAGGTTTTTTAAAAATACTATTTTCAACATAAAAATAAATTTGTAATATTTATATCACTGACAAAATGTAAAATTATTAGAAAATATTGAAAATAAATCCAAAAGAAATTCATAATAAAGAATTTATATTTACAAATAGAAAAAAATTTAAAACAATGAGTATGGGTATAACATCTGATTAAGACGTACATATCTACATAATTCCTGGTAGCGACGTACATATCTACGTAATTCCTGGTAGCGACGAACATATCTACGTAATTCCTGGTAGCGTTGTACATATCTACGTAATTACTGGTAGCGACGTACACATCTACGTAATTCCTGGTAGCGACGTACATATCTATGTAATTCCTTGAAACGTTGTACATATCTACGTAATTCCTGGTAGCGACGTACATATCTACGTAATTCCTGGTAGCGACGAACATATCTACGTAAATCCTGGTAGCGACGTACATATCTACGTAATTCCTGGTAGCGACGTACATATCTACGTAATTCCTTGTAGCGACGTACATATCAACGTAAATCCTGGTAGCGACGTACATATCTACGTAATTCCGGGTAGCGACGTACATATCTACGTAATTCCTGGTAGCGGCGAACATATCTACGTAATTCCTGGTAGCAACGAACATATCTACGTAATTCCTAGTAGTCACGTACATATCTACGTAATTCCTGGTAGCGACGTACATATCTACGTAATTCCTGGTAGTGACGTACATATCTACGTAGTTCCTGGTAGCGACGTACATATCTACGTAATTCCTGGTAGCGACCTACATATCTACGTAATTCCTGCTAGCGAAGAACATATGTACGTATTTCCTGGTAGCGACGTACATGTGTACGTAATTCCTGGTAGCGACGAACATATCTACGTAAATCCTGGTAGCGACTTACATATCTACGTAATTCCTGGTAGCGATGAAGATATCTACGTAATTCCTGGTAGCGACGAACATATCTACGTAATTTCTGGTAGCGTCGAACATATCTACGTAATTCCTGGTATCGACATACATATGTATGTAATTCCTGGTAGCGACGTACATATCTATGTAATTCCAGGAAACGTTGTACATATCTACGTAATTCCTGGTAGCGACGTACATATCTACGTAATTCCTGGTAGCGACGAACATATCTACGTAAATCCTGGTAGCGACTTACATATCTACGTAATTCCTGGTAGCGACCTACATATCTACATAATTCCTGGTAGCGACGTACATATCTTCGTAATTCCTGGTAGGGACGTACATATCTACGTAATTCCTGTAGCGACGTACATATCTACGTAATTCCTGGTAGCGACGTACATATCTACGTAATTCCTTGTAGCGACGTACATATCTACGTAATTCCTGGTAGCGACGTACATATCTACGTAATTCCTGGTAGCGACGTACATATCTACGTAATTCCTGGTAGCGACGAACATATCTACGTAAATCCTGGTAACGACGTACATATCTACGTATTTCCTGGTAGCGACGTACATATCTACGTAATTCGTGGTAGTGACGTACATATCTACGAAATTCCTCGTAGCGACGTACATATCTACGTAATTCCTGGTAGCGACGTACATATCTATGCAATTCCTGATAGCGACGAACATATCTACGTAATTCCTGGTAGCGATGAAGATATCTACGTAATTCCTGGTAGCGACGTACATATCTACGTAATTCCTGGTAGCGACGTACATATCTACGTAATTCCTGGTAGCGACGTACAAATCTACGTAATTCCTGGTAGCGACCTACATATCTACGTAATTCCTGTAGCGACGTACATATCTACGTAATTCCTGGTATCGACGTACATATCTACGTAATTCCTGGTAGCGACGTACATATCTACGTAATTCCTGGTAGCGACCTACATATCTACGTAATTCCTGGTAGCGACGTACATATCTACGTAATTCCTGGTAGCGACCTACATATCTACGTAATTCCTGGTAGCGACGAACATATCTACGTAATTCCTGGTAGCGACGAACATTTCTACGTAATTCCTGGTAGCAACGTAGATATTTACGTGATTCCTGTTAGCGACGTACATATCAGCGTACTTCCTTCAAGCAACGTTCGCGTGTCTTGTAGCTACGAACATATCTACGTAATTCTTTGTAGTAAAGTACATATCTACGTGATTCCTGGTAGCGACGTCCACATCAGTGTACCTCCTTCAACCAAAGTACACATATCTCTTGTAGCAACGTACATATCTACGTAATTCTTAGTAGCAAAGTAAGTGGCGTACATTAAAGCGTACCTCCTTCAAGCAACGTACACATGTGTTGATGGCACGCACGTATTAATTTACTTCTTGGTAGCAACACACTTGTATATGTAATTTATGGTAGCGATGTACATATCAGAGTACCTCCTTGAATAACGTACCATACGTTGATAGCACGCATGTATTAATGTACCTCCTGGTAGCAACATACATATCTACGTAATTTCTGTAGCGACGTACATATCAGCGTATTTCCTTCAAGCAACATACACATGTCTTGTAGCAAGGTACATATGTACGTAATTCCTGGTAGCAACATAAATATCAGCGTACCTTCTCAAGTAACTTACACACGTGATGACAGGACGCACGTATTAATGCACCTCCTGACAGCAACATACATATCTACGTAAATCCTGGCAGTGACGTACATATCAGCGTACCTGCTTCAAGCAAAGTACACATGTGTTGATAGCAAGCATGTAATAATGTACTTTTCGGTAGCAATATATTTACATACGTAATTTGTGGTAGCGATGTACATATCAGCGTACTTCCTTCAAGCAACGTACACGTGTTTTGTAGCAACGTACATATCTACGTAATTCCTTGAAGCAACGTACACATGTGTTGATGGCACGCACGGAATAAGGTTCTTCTTGGTAGCAACATACTTATATACGTAATTTATGGTACGTTGTAGATATCAGTTGTTCCTCCTTCAAGTAACATATATATCTGTTGATAGCACACACGTATTGATGTACCTCCTGGTAGAAAAGTAGATATGTTCGCAATTCCTGGTAGCCACGTACATATCAGCGTACCTCCTTCAATCAACGCACATATGTGTTGATAGCACGCACGTAATAATATACCTCCTGGTAGCAACATACATATTAACGTATCTCCTGGTAGCGACGAACAGGTGAATGTAATCTATGATAATTAAGTATATCTCTACATCTGTTGAATCGTACACATCAACGTACCTTCCGGTTCTAAAATACATATATTAGCGTACCTCCTTCGATCAATGAACACATGTGTTGTAACAACTTACATATCTAGGTAATTCCTGGTAGCAACGTACATGTCAGCATAACTACAGATAGCAATGTACGGATCAACATACATCCTGCATGTAACGGACATTTTTAACATACCCACCTGGTACATACATTTTAATATAACTGCTGATAGCAATGCACATATCAACGTACCTCCTGGTAGCAACGTAAATATTAATATAACTGCTGATAGCAATGTACATATCAACGTACCTCCTGGTAGCAACGTAAATATCAATATAACTGCTGATAGCAATGTACATATCAACGTACCTCCTGCTGGCAACGTAAATATCAATATAACTGCTGATAGCAATGTACATATCAACGTACCTCCTGGTAGCAACGTAAATATTAATATAACTGCTGATAGCAATGTACATATCGACGTACCTCCTGGTAGCAACGTAAATATCAATATAACTGCTGATAGCAATGTACATATCGACGTACCTCCTGGTAGCAACGTAAATATCAATATAACTGCTGATAGCAATGTACATATCAACGTACCTCCTGGTAGCAACGTAAATATCAATATAACTGCTGATAGGAATGTACATATCAACGTACCTCCTGGTAGCAACGTAAATATCAATATAACTGCTGATAGCAATGTACATATCAACGTACCTCCTGGTAGCAACGTAATTATCAATATAACTGCTTGATAGCAATGTACATATCAACGTACTTCATGGTAACAACGTAAGTATTAATATAACTGTTGATAGCAATGTACATATCAACGTACCTCCTGGTAACAACGTAAATATTAATATAACTGCTGATAGCAATGTACATATCAACGTACCACCTGGTAGCAACGTAAATATTAATATAACTGCTGATAGCAATGTACATATCAACGTACCTCCTGGTAGCAACGTAAATATTAATATAACTGCTGATAGCAATGTACATATCAACGTACCTCCTGGTAACAACGTAGATACTATTTAGTATTAGGGTGACCATGATATGTATATGCAATATCACCTGAAATAAACCTACTCTCTATTGGGTCCATACAGTGGTGTCTACCCGTTACATCTCCTTTTAAAAATAACAAAGAAAAGTAGATTGAGTTATGTAGACAAAGGGAAGGATGTCATGACATTCTTGCACGGGAAATTGTGAGTCATTGTGACACTGTATTTGTACAGCCGTGTAGAGTCCTGCTCTAAAATATAGTCAAGAGAATCTTCAAACCTCTAACCTGGCTGTTCCGTTAGTAATAGAAAACATACTTTTAACATATGTAATATGTTTCCACGACTACTTAAATTCTGTTTAGGTCTACTAAGTATATAATGAATTGAGACCTGGTTTTAAACTAGTCGTAGTTTCAAACTTATGACGGTAAGAGGAAACCTAACCTCACTTATATACAAAGGTGTGTACATATTAGCCTATAGTGTACCAATTTCTTAACGGCTTAAAGCTTATTTGTTACACAAGTTCATTTACTAGAGACTATTTAGTAATATTTGTAAAATGTTTAAAAATTAAAATTCTTAATACACTCATGTTCATTTCTGTTAGGAATATTTCTATATATTTGAGTACAGTTTTCTGCCTTTCTTAACGTTACAATATTTTCTTATATTCACGCGTTTTGGAGTGACTCCATTTTCAAAACTTAAATCGTTCTTCTAGAGTTGCCTACGATTAAAGTGTTAAAAATGGAGTCACTCCAAAACGCGTCAATAGAGAAAAATATTGTAACATTAGGAAAGGCAGAAAACTGTACTCAAACATATATATGTTTAAAATTTGTATAAATATGACAAATTGTAAAATTTAAATTAATAAATGTAAATTTATTATTATACGCATATGTTAGTTTCTGTATTGTATGCTTATTTATAGAATATTATATTGTGCAGTAAGTATGGGTAGAAACCTGGTCGCTTAAATACTTTTATAAAGTTAAGTTGCAATCTTATCGGTTTTTTAATTATTTACACAATTTTAATTATTTTATAATATAAGAAACTTGCACTCTGGATGTGAGGAACAATCTTTTATAATTTGTTTTTTCATAAAAGTTTTAATATTCCAAACATTGAAAAAAGTGGAAACAAGAAACACACACACACACACACACACACACACACACAAACACACACACACACACAGACAGACAGACACACACACACACACACACACACACACACACACACACACACACACACACACACACACACACACACATACACACACACACACACACACACACACACACACACACATACACACACACACACACACACACACACACAAAGAGAGAGAGAGAGAGAGAGAGAGAGAGAGAGAGAGAGAGAAAGTGAGAAAATAAAAATTAAAAGGAATAGATAACAATGTAGCATTAAAAAATAATACTTTTATTTCAACAATATATTACAAAAAACATAACAATATAAGAATAATATTATACTATTTGATTTAACACCTAGTACTTGTCAGGTAGCTTATTCAGAGCAGCCCTGCATGGATAAGTTAGTTTACACGGTAAAATGTTAACAGCTTAATAATCACACAAGTGTTTAATAAATGAAAAATTTATTTTGATTGTATTTTAACAAAAGCAATATGGTTTAAAATTAAGTTTTTTCAGTTAATTAACAATGACCAACAGAAACTATAACTTGAAAGTAGGCTACATTTAACTAGCAAGCAGTTGCGTATGTCTAGTTGCAAAGTTCGCCGCAAGAAAGCGTTGCATGCAATGACGTCACGCCAAGTCGTGCCTTACTTTCCCTCACGTCGTCAAGGTTTTTACTTTCATAGACGTACCTACGTGCGCCAGATTATTGCAGCATGACAATAAAGCCACCGTCTACTCATCGTAAGGCATGCGTCGTCGAATTAAAAGGAAGTAAAATTGCCTATTGTTAGGGTACATTATGGTTCATGAAAATAATACAAGTGAAAGCAAGGGAAAAGTACACTTATTTGTTATTAGAAAAAGTCTTGTATGTTTTGTGTAAAATTTAACTATTTTTAAAAATCTATTCCTGTACTGAAGAAAAATTAATTACTATACCACTCTTAAATTATTGTTTATATGGACATTATTTTCGAGAACGATTATTCTAAGAGCTATGCCTAAATAACTGCTTTTTTGAAAATTTTATTATTTTTTCGAAAAATACTCTCTAAGAAACCTAAATAAAATAAATAGAATCAATAAAAGAATTTTCAAATGATAGAAAAACAATATTTACGTGTTATATAACGGTATTTTACTTTCGAAATTGTTAAATTTAAATGACTATTACGCAACTTAATTCTTTATTCTGTATGTTGGACTCTATGAGCGTAATGGACGTAGATTGGTTGATAATGATTCGATGTTATTGTTAAATTTCAGGGTTATGTGTCAAAGAACTTCAAAAGTAGACATTAAATAATAAAATAAAATAATAATAATTTCTAAAAACAATAAAGTTTGACATAAACAATAAAATAGCTTTGAAGTTACTTTCCAAGTGAAATGTTCCCTTCTTATTTGTTTCTGTTGCACGAAATGGCGAAGCACCAACTAAATCACTCATTCTTAATTTGTCACCCACCTATGTTTGGGTATAGTAATTTTAAGCTATAACTGTTGACAACTTCACTCGTACCGAGCGTTAAAATCACTTTTTTACGTCATAATGCTATTAGAGAAGTTTTACAATAGTTAAGTTTTACAGTTGTTACAGTGTCTAGAAATGACTAAAAGAGAAAAATTATATAACATTGGTAATATATACAAAATATAATACAAAACACCCAAAAAGGCGATTATGCGCCACATTTCAAATGGCCGCGCTGCTGGTTATTCCATAGACTCTATCTTGGCATAGGGAGGTGCTGGATGTTATCGCTTCTGATAGGTAACGCCGATGTGCACTGGAATACCGAACAGTCCCTCCTCTTCACCGCCGTCATGACGTCATCCAAATGGTAACCAATATTATCCGTCATACTCGGGTGTATCCTGAAAAATAAAGTTAAGTAATTTTATTTAGGTTTATAAATTTAATTATTAAATGGATTCTAAAAATACAGACACCTTTTTTTTTAATTTAGATATTCAGGCGTTTATAGTGATATTTACTACTATTGTTCTAATAAATAATAATTTTGTAACATTCATAAGTAACTCAAAAAGGTTTAATGGCTAAATGAATAGTAAAGATTTTGTTTAAAGGATCAGTGCCGTGTAGGTCAAGTTTAGGAAGTCAATTTAAATTCCTTTCAGAGGAAACTGTTCTACGTTTCAGGTTAGAAAGAAATATGATCCAATGCGTGATTAACTGTAGTCAATTTAAATTTTAACCAATTATATAAAATCATTTTGAATGAATCCTCTTAGTAGACTGTTAGTTATTCGCGTTATTGCGAGGTTCAAAGAAATGCAAGACGCATCCCGTGGCGTCTGTCCAGCTCCGAGGTCAAATAATCTCCTCAGCGCTGAGGCCATAAATTCTTAATGCCTTCTCAGTGATGCAGAAGTGGCGAGGAATATTATCTTCCTTTTAAAATGCCGGACTCAAAACTGATACCAAACAACCCAAGGTTTACTGTGTTTTATTGTTTACTTTAGCAGTTTTTAATAGGTTTTAGGTTATGTTTTATCAAGCTGCACTAAAGTAAACCTTGGGTCGTTTGGTATCATTTTTCTTATAATTATGAGAACAATCTACATTTATTAACCATTTTCAGTTAAAATAAATAGGCTAATGGAGTGGAAATACGGCCGATCCTGGGACCGTCCTAATTCTCTGCGTTTTCACAACTTTGGGGTGCAATGACTTATGAAATGTGCTGGGTTTCCCAGTCAACTAACCCAAACGTCATTCCTTGATTTTTAATGTTAAACAAAACAGTTCTAGTAATATATAAGTGGCTCTCTTTGAAGGTACAGAAGTACCGTACCAGACTCGATACGATTCAACGAATGGGAGCGCTAAGAATAGCGAGCGCCTACCATACTATTTCGTCGGCAGCTGTGCTGGTTGTGGCAGGTGTTGTGCCAATCGACCTATTGGCTCAAGAGAGAAAATTTGTATATAATAACAGTAAAGAGATAGGCAAAATAAAGGCGGTCAAGCGAGCCAGAGCACGAACCATGAACCAGTGGCAGCAACGATGGAATCATGAACGGTCAGGTAGGTGGACGTTCCTTCTGATAAGAAGCTTAAAGGAATGGACAGAACGCAGGCACGGGGAAGTGAACTTCTATATCACACAGTTCCTGACAGGCCACGGGTACTTTAGGGCATACCTGTTTAAGATGGGAAAAGTTCTGTCCCAGAACTGCCAAATATGTAGCGACAAACTGGATGACTCGAGGCACACCTTCTTTGAGTGCGCCAGATTCGTAGACCAGAGGAGTCGATTGATGACACATGCCACGGGTCTCTCCCCAGAGAGCTTTGTGCGGACGATGCTTGCATCGGAAGCCAACTGGAATATGGCATCGAAATACATCGAATCTATTCTACGATGTAAAAAAGAAGAAGGATGGCCAGATCCGTAATATAATGGAGGAAGTATAAGAGGCACCACCCTGAAGTAATGCTTCGGCGGTACCGGGGTGGAAATCTGCCTGGAGGGTGATGAGTTTAGTGGGTAGAGCCCTCCATGTTTCAGATGTAGAGCCTAGTGCAGTGTCGAGAGGAGTCCCACACTCTGTGCATAAAGCATTATCGTCGTTAAAAAAAAAAAAAAAAAAAAAAAAAAAAAAATATATATATATATATATATATATATATATATATATATATATATATGTATATATATATAAGTGGCTCTACATAATCATTTAACTGCGAGCATCTCAAAAGTACGAGAGTCGGTCAGATAAATTACAATTCATTATGTTACTTTAGAATTCAAGGCGTATCATGTCTGCAATGAAATGTATGCAAAATTTGAGTCATTCCGGTGCTGGTCAATATGACCACAGTTGTCCATACACAGTTGGGCATACGCCATTATCAGGGTTTGTTGCTTTTATTAATTCCAAGTTCAATTTAAAGTCAATTAAAATTCGGCGCTGGGGAAACGCGGAGACTGTGGGATAAACAAAATTATGAACAATATTAAATAAAATTTTGGCAATTAAGGAAGTAGCCGTCACAAGTGTAAACTTGAAAGAAAAATTAGTTTAAATGATGTAACAAAAGTTTCTATTTAAATGGAAGTTACTAAAAGAGTTAAATAATTCAACTTGGTTCTTGAACAAATTTTAAAAAATATTCCATTATATAGAATATATACAATGTTATAGTAGTTTTTATAGGACTTTTAATAGTAGGCTTTGTTGAAATATAATTTAATATTTTTACTAAGTGGAAAATATATTTAATAATACCATTTTGATCTAATAATACGAGAAGTTACATACGAGAAGCAAAAACTCTGTTTTTATTAGGACATATATTATTATTTAATTTAATCACATCGACGATATTTGAAAGTATATGGAAGTATTGAAAATTGTTGAAACATAACCTTCAAAAAATTCTGAGTGAGACTAAAATCATTGTTAATGTTAAACGTCTGATTTACAACGTCGAGTTTGCTTTCCAAAATTTTCGGAAGTATTCATTTGATGGAAATGTATTTATAAAATGAAATGAATTTTCGTCTATATTTCCAAAACTCTCAGACGGTTAGAGAAACATTCACTTGAAAATAGATATAGACTACCATTTCCCTTAAATCCAAGATTTCACTTATTTAGCTTAATTTTTTGCAATTGCATAGATTAATTTTAACGTTGACAATAAAAAACAATATTGAAGATACGTTCTAACGTTTCTAGAGCAGTTACAAAATGGTCTTATTTCTGAACTTTGTAAGGAAGGCAAACATATTTCATGATACCAGGGTAACAAATAACGGTTATAATTTTACGAAAAAATTATAACTCAATTTACTTTCCATGCTCTTTTACCATAATATTTTTCCACACTCAATATTTCTTATTTTCTTCCTTGGACACGCTATCTAAATTAATTCTCGTGAGATTTCACTCTTACACACTTATTCATTGCGAACACATAAGTTTCTCGTATATGATTCACCATTTTGTCCATCTTAGATAATCATTTTATACCCTAATGCCAACAAAATCCGAGAGGTATTTCTGAACAAATTGTTTTTTTCGTATTGATCTGAGTTGAAATATTGACAATTTATTTATTAACGCTCAATACTTATTTTTTGTCATTATCATTATTTAATACTCCGAATCAGGAATAAAAGTTTAATCAGTAGAATTAGCATTCCAAGTTATCAGAGTAACAAAATCTCCATAAAGCCTGTTTTATTCCTCGCGTTCAAATTACCTTCACATTAATTAGTATTAAATGTTCTACGATTGAGGAAATAAGTTATCTCCTGATGAAATCTCCAACAAAAGAAACTCTTTCTTTCAATTAACTACGTTTTTCAATTGGTCTTCTTTAGAATAAGTCTAATTTAGAAGGAAAAGTTTAAGAAACGTTTAGAAATAATTTCCTTTAATAGTGTTATTAAAAATGTAATGCCTACATTTAAACAGTATATCACGGACTCGTACCGTTTAACTGGCTGAGGGTCTGAATGGGAAGAATTAATTTCAAACATTAGCGGTGACGAATAGGAGGCCAGGATACGATATGATTAGGTGAAAGCGTGCAGGAATGTCTACAGCACAGGAATTAAAATTGATGAGATTTTATTGAAATTGATTTCGGCTTTCGTTTCTGTTGGAATTAATGAGAGAGTCTTGTAGTGGGTTTTTTTGTAAGGAATTGTGTGATTGCCTTTGTACTTTCACGGAGTAAACAATCAATTATCTAGGCTCACACACACACACACACACACACACACACACACATATATATATATATATATATATATATATATATATGGGGTATATATTTTATATATATATATATATATATATATATATATATATATATATATATATATATATATATATATATAATGAACAAAAGTCTAAATACAAATACAAGAATTATAATTGAATTAACAATTATAATAATTGTTACAACAATTACAATAATTCTTGTATTTGTATTTAGACTTTTGATCATTATTAATACACAAGAAAACATACTGCGATATTTATATATATATATATATATATATATATATATATATATATATATATATATAGATAGATAGATAGATAGATATATATATATATATATCAAATACGAAAAAATATAAATACAAGGATGTTTTGTTGTATTATACAATTCGAAGCTTTTCGTTGACAAACAGTACCAACATCATCAGGAATAACAAAGAATATCATACATATGTGTTAGGAGGATTCAATAACAGTGTTGCCAAATCTATTACAATATTGTAAAAGTTGACTTGCTGCCTTAACTTTTGACATAGTATCAAATTTTGATTGTATTTGTATTTGTTAATTTAATAAAATGATATTAATTTTATATTTACATATTTCTAAAACTTCAATAATTGGTTAATAAATAGACACATACAAATAAAATCAAAATTTGGTATCATATTCAGTGTATATAATGTTAAGGCAGTAAGTCAATAAATTTGACAATATTGTAATAGAGTTGGCAACACTGCTGTTGAGTCTTCATGTATGTATTATATTCTTTTTATTCCTGATGGTGTTGGTACTGTTTGTCCACGAAAAGCTTTGATTTGTATAACACAATAAAATATACTTGTATTTGTATTTTCTTGTATTTTTCATTATTAGACAAGAAAACATATTATAATATATATATATATATATATATATATATATATATATATATATATATATATATATATAACAATTTATTTAAATACGTTAGTATAAGTTATACAAATTCTGAGATAGGAAAGCAATTACGTATTTTTAAAAAGTTTATATGATGTAACGTCCTACTAATTCCTTGAAGTTAAACTATACAAAATAACTGAATTTCGTTTGATGACATTTAAATTTTAAAAAGTCCGTTTTTGAAATATTATTTAAAACTAAAACCAGTAAAATACTTTTTATTTTAAATAATCAATGCCCGTAGAAATTCCACAGTAATGACGTCATACTCCACTGCTTCACCACTTGCAAGCTTTTGCATAATAAGTTTAACTTTAAAAATTAGTTTTGATCATGACATATCAAGATAAGTTTTGTTTTTGATGAATTGCGCTAAAATTATTTGAAACATATAATTTTCAGATAACTTTTTTCACTGAAGATATATTGTGCAATTCCTGGGCGGCCGTCAGTAGGAAGGATCAGTCTCCCAGTTGTCTGGAAGGAGCGCTTCAAGAATGAATGGTCGGAAGGAGTGGCCGAGAGAAAGTGAACAGGCGGTCTTCAGACCGCGCCGTCAATAGTGACACAAACTACTAAAATACTGCCCACAGGCTGCTGGCTGTTTATTGCTTTATGAACATCGGAATTTAGTTTGTAACATGGTGGCCTACATTTAAGGCGTGCGGCTTCTTGGTGGGGTATAGAGGCTGGGTCCAGGAAATTCCTGTCTCTCGAGCACGGCATTCCGTGTAGTTCGTGTACTTTAGCACGAATTACGCAGATGTAATTTGACATCTCTCTGGATCCCACTCTCCATAATGGTTCCGATTCGATATCTTTTATTCTTAATAGTGAAGGTGGTAAAATGAAATAATTAGAAATACATATGATAATAATACAAGGGAACACATACTTTAGAGGGGTAAAACTTGCAAACCTAAGTGTCCATGTTTCTTAAGCCTCCTTCTCATTGTTTTATTAAAAACCTCTAAAACGTTTCTGTTTGAAAAGCATAAACTTTGATTGTACTTTTTCAAGAATATCGGGCAACATACAAGCGATAATCTATTGCGTTCTAAATTATTTGTAAATACTCGTATCAATCTACCTTAAAAAAAAAAACATTAATCAAGAAATGTTTATTTCAACATTTTTGATGTGAATCTTCTGTAGCGATACCTACAAAAACCTATTGGATGGACATAAACATACAACTTCGTGATAGTACAATTCCCGTCAGGTTAATCATAAATCACCTCAAAGGGAACTAAATGATAACATATGATATCATACAACAGCTGATTTTGTAGGTTATGTTGTAGACCAGCTGTTTTACACGTAGATTATGTTACATTATTTATTGAACATTGTAAAGGCAAATATTTATTATTAAATCGTTTTGATAAGTCAATAAGTGTATTATATTTATTTAAATTTTGATAAATCTCAGTACAAACAATTCAATACAACGATAATAATAGGTTATATATTTGTAATCCAATTTTTGAAATGAAAACATTTTATGCACATATGATACTTTTTAAGAACTGATTTCAAAAAAAAATTGTTAAAGAAATTTCTATTTAGTAAATATCTAATAAATGTTTTTGGTTACTCAAATTATTTTATTAATAACTACAATAAATATTACTCTTTATTAAATACATTCCTTAAAAAAAATATAAATATTGAATGACAAATGTATAAATTCATATTTTTGGCGATTTTCATTGATAATTTTGCAAAAATATTAGCTCTATTTTGTTATTTTTAGTTTAAAGTTTGATGTTTAATGTAAAATTCTGTATTATTGTTTCTTATATTATATTAAATGTATAGGTAATTTCTCAATATGCAAGTTTAAATGTTTTATCAATTCAAAAATCATGTAATGTGGCTAAAAGTTTACAATTTTTCTAGCACACCCTCGAGTGTCAGAACTAAATTTTTGTTTTTGATGAAATAAAAAAAAAAATTGGAAACATCTTTAATTGTTGTCAATGTCGATAAACGAACTAATATAAAAGTATTTTTGCAATTTAAAGCCAGTCTAGTTAAAGGCTATACGTCGTATCTTCTTGTATGCTAAAATCTTTTTAAAATTTGTGTAACGTTAACTTGCTGTTTTAGTAACTTATTTTCTGTCGCTATTCTTATCCACTCATTAAGTGATGATGGAGGTTTGACGAAACTAGTAAAGAATTAATATGGCAATACTAGGAATGGCAGGAAACCTAGATGGTCGACATATTGGTATCGAACCCAGCAGAAACAATAACTGGCTGTTTGTTACACAAAATACTTTGTTTACATGCTATACTAATACAAATTGTTTAAAAATAAATATATACAAAATAAATTGCTTTCAGAGAAAGTAAGCTCTAAGCGGATGTAGGTCGTAGAACCGGATGTGACGCCTTCCCGCGTTCTTCGATCAATCAGATTTAAAGATCACCATTGTTAAATTGTTTCCATCGGCTGTGCCGGTGTGTTTGAAGTGCCAATATGTTAATCTGTGCGCCAATGTAGTCCTTCGATCTTTAACAGATGTTGGCCTGATCGAATGTTAGCCTTTCTTGAGGTGGGAAAACGCAATGTTTGGTTAATAAAAAGTGATCTGAATTATCGATAGTAATCGAATGTCACAAACACGTCATAGTTTGGTTTCGTTTACATAAACATTCTTTCAAATAGGCATTGTTCCCTCCTTCTACTTAAGCTTCTAGTCTACTTACCAAATACTCAATACACTTCAAACTGTACCTCAAATATACCCCAATATACTTCAAACTCTACCTCAAATATACCCCAACATACTTCAAACTGTACCTCAAACTTCACCTCAAACATACCTGAAACTGGAACTCAAACAAACTTCTAAATATACCTCAAACTGAATATCGAACATACCTCAAACTGTACCCTAAACATACCTCAAATTTACTATATACTGCACCTCAATTATACCTTAAACTGTATCTCAAATATACCCCAATATACTTCAAACTCTACCTCAAATATACCCCAACATACATCAAACTGTACCTCAAACTTCACCTCAAACATACCTGAAACTGGAACTCAAACAAACTTCTAAATATACTTCAAACTGAATATCGAACATACCTCAAACTGTACCCTAAACATACCTCAAATAAACTATATACTGCACCTCAATTATACCTTAAACTGTATCTCAAATATACCCCAATATACTTCAAACTCTACCTCAAATATACCCCAACATACTTCAAACTGTACCTCAAACTTCACCTCAAACATACCTGAAACTGGAACTCAAACAAACTTCTAAATATACCTCAAACTGAATATCGAACATACCTCAAACTGTACCCTAAACATACCTCAAATATATTATATACTGCACCTCAATTATACCTTAAACTGTACCTCAAATATACCCCAATATACTTCAAACTCTACCTCAAATATACCCCAACATACTTCAAACTGTACCTCAAACTTCACCTCAAACATACCTGAAACTGGAACTCAAACAAACTTCTAAATATACCTCAAACTGAATATCGAACATACCTCAAACTGTACCCTAAACATACCTCAAATATACTATATACTGCACCTCAATTATACCTTAAACTGTACCTCAAATATACCCCAATATACTTCAAACTCTACCTCAAATATACCCCAACATACGTCAAACTGTACCTCAAACTTCACCTCAAACATACCTGAAACTGGAACTCAAACAAACTTCTAAATATACCTCAAACTGAATATCGAACATACCTCAAACTGTACCCTAAACATACCTCAAATATACTATATACTGCACCTCAATTATACCTTAAACTCTACCTCAAATATATCCCAACATACTTCAAACTGTACCTCAAAGTCACCTCAAACATACCTGAAACTGGAACTCAAACAAACTTCTAAATGTACCTCAAACTGAATATTAAACATACCTCCAACTGTACTCTAAACATACCTCAAACATACTTTATACTGCACCTCAATTATACCTTAAACTCTACCTCAAATATATCCCAACATACTTCAAACTGTACCTCAAAGTCACCTCAAACATACCTGAAACTGGAACTCAAACAAACTTCTAAATGTACCTCAAACTGAATATTAAACATACCTCCAACTGTACTCTAAACGTACCTCAAACATACTTTATACTGCACCTCAAAAATACCTCAAACCTATCTTCAAAACGAACATCAAACATTTTCCAGTCGAGCCTCGAAAAGTCCGACTCTGTTAATTCGGATAACCCGGAATGATTTTGAAGTAGAAACAAACATATAGCCTATAACAGATAACAAAATCAAATAATTACAGTACGCACATAAAAACGTCCAAGACCTAATGATAAACAAAATAATGGACGTAATATTTTGTGTTCTTAGGCTGAAAAGGCTACGAAATCCCAAAGCACGAAAGTGTCTCACAAAATTAAACAGCCAAAATTGACAGATTTCTTTGCTGAGTGATAAACTTTATTGGAGTTTAACTGTGTATATAATGATGTATACATAACTGTATTTACGATCGCATAATACTCTTTATTTGCTAAATATAAAGTAGGTTTTCTGTAAGAATAATGTTTTCTTTTAATTTTTCCTTAGTGTCCACCTCACCCGGATTTTCGATAACCTGCATGGGCCACGGTTGTAGTTAGTCCGAATTGTCGTTGTTCTACTGTACATACTTCAGTCATACCTCAAACTGTAACTCAAACATCCTCAAACATATTTATCACAATCAAATTGTAGGCATCCACTTTATAAAATGTTTACATATTTTTGTCTAAATTAGCACCTACTTTGGTTTAGAATATAACGTTTTGAAATAAAATTTTAAAAAAATGCTATACCTAAAATCCAATGTACTAAATGTTTAAAATTATGTTAATGTATACAGTTCACAAGAAGCAAAAACAAATTACCCCTCATGCGTACAACTATCAAACAAATTATCACACACTACACCTAACAGACAGTTTTAACATGATATTACAAACACTTAAAAGTCATTTGGGACACATACAGTATATTTTATCCTTGTCCTGGCCTTCCACATAGGCTAAATAGTAATAATATTTTACATAGGATATCGAAAATTCGTCGACACACAAGCGATAAGACACAATCAAACCTTGTTGAGCACCTAAACTCCAAAAACCATAACTATACAGACATGCCCAGACACCTACAAATTTCGCACAAACTTAATTAGAGTAACAGAATCTACACAAACTAACAAGACAAAATTCATAAACCTTTGAAAATACATTAATCACAAACACTCATTTATTAAATTACAATAAAAACCACACAAACTGTTTGACATGATTATTCCTATAATCTCATAATAGCTTGAAATGTATTTCTTCCTACACCATAGTCATTAGGCTAGAGGATCGACTATCTAAGTTTGCAAAAGGATAGATCGCTCGAAACTGCTGTCCTAATTAGAAAACTAAGTAAGTGCTACTTTAGGTACATTTGTTTGATGTTATAAATGCTGTAAATTTTAAAACACCGCAGTGTGGGAATTTTAATTTCTTAAGCAGAAATTATAGACTCCCTATTCTGGTCGATTGAGAGAGTCACTTTTCAAAATCGGAAAGTATGATGGAAGTGGACTAGTCACAACTGTATTGATTGGAGTCTTTCACGGTACACAGTCAGTCACATAATTTGTTATATTCTGTACAGTTCTAATTAATAAAAGTTAAAACTATAGTAATAGCAGTTACTGTTCTAATTTTCCTACCCGGATATTTAAAAAATATATTAGAAAATAGTATTTAACTCAACATTTTGATTCAAAACTGAAAGCCTTTTTTCACCGATCGTTTAAATCTTCTTAATTATTACCTGTTGAATATTGTATATCCTGACCAATTATTACTGTACAATTCATTATTACGTCAACTCCTGATTATCCGTGGTGTATCCGACTACGCTTGGATAATCCGAGTCTACGGATAATCCATAGACGGCAAACGCATTCAAATACTGTATAATACAAGGTATTAATTGATAACTAAATGACGTAATTAATACAGTATTCTTTATTTATAGTTGTATACAGTATATTACGTACATGTAAGCGTAATAAAAAAGATATATAGTACAAAAATAGAATTTATTTTACTATATAGTCCTATTACTTTACATTAGTACAGTACTGTACATATCTGTACATATAGCACGTACACGTTTAAGGTTTCTTGAAATATCATGTTACTTGCTTTTGTTTTTTGTTATTGTTTTTTGTAAAAAAACATTTTCTTTTAATTTACGATTGCAGTTTACGTAAAATTAACTGCACTGTTACGCGTCTGGCTGGAATTTCCAAGTTACATTCACCCTAAGCTCTCTGGCTTTAAAGCAATACAGGGCTCTATTACTGTACACTTGAAATATATTTCAGCACGACGTATTAAACGACTCGAATTATTGTGTTTAACTGTGTCATATACCCAGCACAACATTTCTAGATTGATTATTTAATCATGATAAAGTCAAATATTGTTTATTATATTCAATTTTAATCCGGATTTTTTTACTTTCCAAATGAGGCTACGGATAACCCGTCCGCGGATAGTCGGGAGTTGATTATATTACACAATATGAAGACTATTAATTTTCCCTTATCCACTCATTTCAGCTGATGTTAGCCTAAAAATCTATTATTAAAACAAATAAACTATAAATCCCAGAATTTTCCACAGAGACCTCATTAATATTGCTTTATTTTAAATTTCAAAATTGTTTTATTTTGCTTTTTTTATCCAAACAGTAATAGATTGCATAATGTGGACACCATTCCAAAGGATTCCATTTCTATATATTTGTTATATTTTTTTCAGATTTAATAAAATATGTCGATAAAACTGTACGAAATCCTCGTTGATATTTACTATTTATTGCCTTAGGAAGACATTTACTTGAATCAACTAGACAGGTTACATATTTAAGAAGGGTTTTCAAATAAACAAATGCTGTCTGTTTGGTAAATAAAGTTTTAAACGTTTGGGCCAAACTATTATATCTATAGATGAATTTCAAAAAATAATAATTAAATAAATTAAATAATAATCTTTATAAAATCCAAGAAAAAAAACTATTATTTTTTAAAGAAAATATCAGGATATACCTTTGAGTACATTTTTCTGCCTTTCCTACCATTAAAATCTTTTTCATTCTTAGTAAATTCCCAAATTTTAATAATAAAGTTTAGAAAATGGAGTTATTCCGAAACGTGTCAACAAAGAAAAATATCGTATAATGTTAGGGAAAGCAGAAAAATGTACTAAATTGAATACAAATATTCCTAACAGAAGTGAAAATGAGTATATTAGGAATTAAAACAACAGGACCTAGAAAAATGCAAATCGTACTTTATGTTCCCATTGTCAGTTTCTTCAAGTTTTGTTACAAACAACAGCTAATATTTCCAAATACAAGGGATTGTTACGTAACAATTCATCCTACGTTACAACGCCCAACGAGGTGTCAGCAAGTTGAAGCTAATGACTTGGCCCTTGACAAGGTATATTGTTAGTGTGGGGCTTATTGTTTCTTCTACTACTTTAGTTTTTATATTGTCTACTTGGAAATATCTATTTTTTTTAATTCTATTTTTTTTAACAATACATTACAACAGTGTTAATATGTCAACACCATTGTACCTCGTTTCCGAAAGGTGTAATTGTTTTCTCCGGCTTTCACTGGACGTCCGGTCATCTGACTGGCCTTGTTAACAGAGCAGGCACATCCGTTACCGTAAGAATTGAATATCGGAGACAAGAAATCAAGGACCAGATTCCAAGGACACTCAATGTCGCCAAAAGCCGGCGATCGGTTCGGGCGCCAGGTCCGGCCTTCCTGGTGGACATTCCGCGATCTCGATGAAATCTTAATGGCCGTGTAACGAAACGCCGTCGTCTTGTAAGAAGCCGCTAATTACAAACGTTCCTATGCAATAAATTTCGGGAGTTTTTTTTTAGCGGATTTCTAAACGGATGTTATGGACGAGTAATATGAAGTTTGTGAATGAAACGTTAACAAGTATGACAAATTTTTAAACACAATTCCTACTTAGGTCGACAAAGAAAACTTTTATTTTAGTTACTTTATATTAGATAACTACAAATAATATATATAAAGTAACATAACCTATGCGTTAGATCAGCTGTTCTACTACATAACCTATAATCTAAAATCAGCTGTTTTATGAAATCATATGCTATTATTTATTTTAGGCCAAATGGGACGAAATAACTATAATGCATACATTGCTTCTTTTGTGAAATATTTTTCACCTATATAAAATTAAAATTAATTAATTAAATTTAATCAATCAAATAATATCTAAAATACTGTATTAAAATCGTGTCATCTACTGCAAGTTTTAAAAAAAATGTATTATTACTTGATTTTTATGAGTAAAAAGTATTTATAAACGTTTGAAATTTGAACTATATATATATATATATATATATATATATATATATATATATATATATATATATATATATATAAGGAGAGCGTCGGCTTACAGAAGGAATTGAAATAAAGAACTTTCTACAGATTTTTTGAGTTGATTTGTTATTTGCGAAATAATGAAAAGGTGGCGATTTTCTTTGCATTCTTAAGATTTTTATCCTCTACGAATCATTGGAAAGGCTAGTAAATAAAAGTAGGCATAAGGTAAGTACAGAAACACCTTTCAGAACATACAAAGAGTATCATAAGATCACATGACCAGAGAACTATACCTGCTCTCTATGGGGGCATATAAAGGTTAAGACTCGTTACACTCCCTTATAAAAAAAAAAAATAAGGAATTGCTGAGGAAATTAGTAGGATTGAGGAAGAAAAGAACGTAAATATTACCAGGTGCTTTAAATTATAGGAGAAAATTATGGCTCCTTAAGGGCTGAGTCGTCTAAACGTAATGAAAGTGCTCTCAACAGGGTTGAAAAGAGTGTCTATTCTCTACCCAAATCCATACAGATATTTTCCAGTGCAAATAGTTGAATATATGAAGAGGGTAGTTTAAAATATTCATACAATAAATTTTAAATATTTTAATTACGAAGCGCGAAACCTTTGAGATTTCAAATTGTTGCGATCCGTGTTAACGTGTTAAAAAAATAATTATTGTACGCGTTAAATTTATTTCATTTTACATTTTCATAAGAAAATCATTAGTGAAATATTTTATATAGGGCGTTCTAAGGGGTTGCCGGACAGGGGGGCGGATCCTTCCCTTCACCCTGGTAAGAGGCATTCTTCTCCACGACCCTACTACCTACGTGATGACCTATTCTCAGTCCCAGAAGATCTTCCTAATGTCGTTTTCTCAGTTCTATCAAATTCTATCTATCCTTACTTATACTTCTTCTAAGAGGGTGTAAGGGGTAAAAACGAGTAAAACTCTTTTAGACAGCAGGTCTACTTTAGTTACTCAACTCTTCACACGTGTGCCATGATAATACCTACCCCTCCTAGGAAACCCTTATCTTAACCCACCCTTCATAATCCCTTTCTACCCCTCCACGGGTATGAAAATAACCATCTTGACTGGTCGCCTTAAAACTAACAACAAATCAATCTAACCTGATTTATTTTGTCCAATGGGTAATGATGTTGTCGTAGAGGAGCATTTTTCAGTACTCTGAGCACATTTAGACAGCACATGATCAAATAGCAAAAAGTGGTCATTTGATTAGGATCTATTGGAACAGGATATCAGCGAAATATTTTATATAAGATAACCTATAATACATATTAAGCGTTTTATATTATTATTTAATAATTTGATTCAATTTAAAGTATAAAAATTCGAACAATTTTTATGCTATTTATTAGTGTTGTTAAAATTGGTATTTAAAAGGCCCTAACAATTTAAAAGTAGATAATTAATATGGTTTTGAAATTAAAGGAAATCTGTTTAGGAGTTTGAAGCGCCTCTAAAATTTACCGGAACACAAAAATATTGAAAAACATTTTAACAGTAAACATTTGTAGAAAGTTAAACAGTTGTTGAAATATAAAAATGAAAAATATCTGTGTTTATCTTAACCAAGTAATTTGATTTAACCAGTATATATATGGAGTAACACTTACATGTGTAAATATGTGGCCATTTTCTTCTCCATGAGCATGACGGCGTCATCGGTCTGCTGGGACATGACTTCGCAGAATATTTTCTTCGCGCAAGGAGTGTTACTCCACACACCCGGAGGGGCCACGACCCCCTGCATATCGTCATGTGTGCTCTCCAAAGTTTGTACCATCTTCTCCATCACTTCCTCAGGTCTGTCCACCGACCGCCTACTTCTGTTGGACGTGGTTTCTTCAGGCGAAGAAGCACTTTCTGCTGGAGGACTAGCTACTGCTCCCAACGCTCTCTTGTGCTCTGCCGAGAGATCATCCAGGATTAGATCGTCAGAGTTTTTACTACGCATCAACATATCTACGTCCAAGTACCTGAGAATGTTGGAATGGTTAGAGATTATTTTACAATCCTGACGTAACACAAAATGTAAAGTAATAAGTAATTACTAATAAGCTATAGAACATGATAAAAATATATAATTAAAATTAAAGTACAAACAAACATTAAAATTCTTCGATTAAATCTAAATCATTAAAACTTCAGCCATTCTGTCCTCGTTCCATCGAGTTTTTAGAATATCCATAACAGAAAATCTATATTTTCAAAGATGCATGATTTTTGCCAAATTTAAGTTTCTTTTAAAAAGCTATAAACAAATCTGTAAGAATAACATGCTAACATAGTCTGCTTACATAATTTTTAATCCTTAAAGCAACATTACAAACAATGGGATTTTGGTTTTGATTTATGACACATTCTGGACATATTATTGAAGCACCTTTTACGGGTTTAAAACCTTTAAAACGAACGTCTCGTTGATTTCCTTTGATCAAAGAAAAAACAAAGATATTTTGTTTACAAATAGAGATTTAATAGTCCTTCTTTTATATAATATTTTATTTTCCAAATTATAAATTCAAAAGTTATAATTTTTAGTAGTAATATTTTTCAATGTGTTTTATGTCATTAACATAAACAAAGTTCTCCCCAAACCCATAACTGTTTAAGATTTACAAAAATAATTGATTTACAAGACGTTAAATTTTAAAAATTAAAAATTTATTTAAAATATTACATTTATTTTGATTTATAATAATAAGTTTTATTTATAACTTAATTTTTCAATACCAGCATTTTATATTTAGTTAATTTAAATTTATATATTATACCAGACTACTTTGATTTTCTTGGAAAATTTACCCCAAAAATATTTACTTTAGCAAGAAAAATGTATTTGTGCTTTTACGTATGTCCTGAATGATATTTGCCCATGTAAAAAATATTTCAAATTTATTATTTGTTTTGCGAGTGCTTGTGAAAATTCATATTTTAAAAATTCTATTTCTACAATTTTAACTAACAAGTATTGCAAAGATCAGGTAGCTTTTTATTACACATTTTGCAGAATTTAAGGAGACCTTGAGCAAAGTATATGTAACGTTCTAGCTCTAACGATTAATCGAATTCCTGAGTAGAACCTACGAAACAGCTAATGAATTGTATTTTTACAAGGAGGGCATTTTTCTATAAAACAAATAATATAAACAAAAACATTTCAAAGTAAATTCATACTTAGGTCAACAAATTTTTATTTTAGTTACTTTTTATTAAATAATCACAATTATTATATATTAAGAAACATAACCTACGCGTTAAAACAGCTGTTCTACCACATAACCTGTAACATAAAATCAGCTGTTCTATGAAATCATATGATATCGCTTAATTTAAGCCAAATAGGATTAAATAACTATATTGCATAGCTTTCCTCTTTTGTAAAACTTGTTTCTCCCATATAAAACTAAAAATAATTCATTCAATTTAATTCATGAATTAATATTTGAAAACTAACTGTATTAACTTCAAGTGTCATCCACTACAAAATTTAAAAAAATCTATTTGAACTTGAGTGGGTGAACAAAAGGTATTTCATTAACGATTGTAAGTTTCTAAATGATATTGAGAAGAGCGTGAACTAATAGAAAGAATTGAAGGAATAATTACTTAAGCAAGGTTAGATGGTAGGATTGCGTCGCCCAGAATGGCGGAACCTTGATAAATGTGAGGAACTGGAAAGCAGCAGTACAGGATCGAGCTACCTATTGAAGGCTCACTGAGCCGGACAGTAGCGTCAAGGAAGAAGTAGAGTTTAGGCAATGTAAAAAGGTTTACTTTACTTATTCCCTAATCAGTGGCAATAGTTGGACAAATGTCGATATAAATGTTTTTTTAAAATTTGAACGTAACTAAAAATATTATTGAAAATATTGGAAAGAACCCCAATACCACAAAAATTATCAAAAATAACAAATAAAACAAGCTACTCAAGATTAAACCCCTATGTACATTTCGATGACCATGTCATCATCATCAGAGGGTCTTACTACAAAATTACATCTTAGCAAACAAAAAGTTACAAACTAGAGTGATCAATCTAGTTTGTAACTTCTTGTTTGCTAGATTGTAATTTTGTAATAAGACCCTCTGCTGATGATATCATGATCATCGAAATGTACATAGGGGTTTAATCTTGAGTAGCTTGTTTTATTTGTTATTTTTGATAATTTTTGTGTTATTGGGGTTCTTTCCAATATTTTCATTGTAATATATTGTACCACTGTGCTCTTGTTATTGTATAGTGTATAACTAAAGATAGTTTGTATATAGTTTTAAGGATATCATCATGTATGTATATTGTGACCTGCGAAGGGTTGTCAAGGGTTGTAAATACATGTAGAATTAATTCAGGAACATGAGATGTCCTCAGAGAATATAGGGAGGATTATATCTCAGGGTCGATCGATCCAGTAGGGTTCCTCAGAGTCTAGTACTTGGAGACCTATTTTCTCCCGGAGTGACAAAGACCTGTCACCGGTTACACTCCATGTAAGAAGAAGGGTAAAGAAGAGTTGAGGAATGGAGTGAGGAGGGGATGGAATGAGGAAGGGCTATGGAAGCAACATAGTGATCCACTGGTACTGGGTGTAGAGGAAAACATTGGTTAGCAGAATTCATTACCTGAAAGATACCTGCACGCCATTGGATAAATGCAGGTGGCTACTCTATACCAGGCTATGATTGTTGAAATAATGAATAACATAATGTTTCTATTGGTATATATTGGTGAATATTTCAATGGGACACTTGTTAAAATTTTGAAAATAAGGTAACAAAAATGAGAAAAAGAACTACTGCGCAACGATAAAAATACGATTATTGAAAAGTGTTTGACATTTTATGGAAAACAATAGGCCTTGTTAACAAATGATTCAACAAGGAATAATGTAAAACGATGACCGTATGTTTTCACGGTCACATGACCTGGTTCAGATGGCAACAAGTTTCTTCCGTGTAGAAGTCGAAAATACTCGAAATACTGTGTTAGTGGCCGGCACTTGTAGCGGAATGCCATTTGACGAGGGATTGTTGAGCTGTCTGGTCTGAGATTCGTGCAGACAGTTGGCAATCCTCGTGCTTATAATATACGAAGCGTCAAGCACCAGATTGTAGAACTAGTTTTATTAACACCTGCGGTCAAGATGCGCCTGGTCTGGGATGGTTATATCACAGTCAGACGGAATTTAAGTTGAGAAAGCTGAGTTTAACCAAATGAAGGATTCTCTTCGGGTACTTTCTTTTCTCTAGGTGGGGCGCAACGCGCTGGTGGTCTCCGTCTTAGTTACACAAACTCTAACCTGATTCCTCACTTAACGTAACTACAAAACTGGCCACTTTTCACCAAATTATAGTAAAGCTTTACAAACCGATATCAGCTTGGTATTCACAATAAAACCTTTTTCCAGCATATTCCAAAGAATTTAAGTTTATACACTTCCAAACGTTTGTATAGGAATAGAAATTTAATACTAATTTATATGTATAACTCTTGTATGACGTTTCTTCTAATCGAAAATGCGGTTGATAAACGATTCAATAAAAATTTATTTTAACTATAACAACTTTTCGGCAACTTTGTTGGCCATCTCTAGGCTGAAACTGTTTCTCTATAAAAATAAAATTCTTACATTTAACAAACACATGTTCACTATGAGGAGACAAAATGTCATAATTCCTTCACATAGTGAAGGAGTCAGCAAGGCCGAAACTGTTCTGCATTTAGCTGAAAGTTCTTATATTTAACAAACACATGTTCAATTTGAGAAGCCAAATTTCATAACTTCTCTAGACATTTTAGAAACTGCACTTCATTTTTTAGTAATTTTTACAAAACTTTAGGAATTTTAGAATTTAATATTAAGTAATTTTAGGATTTTTTTAGAACACCATTGCCTCCTTACAGTGAGCATTTATTTGTTAAATGTAAGGAATGTAAAATAAAAAAAAGTTATATCCTAGAGAAACTATGCTAGTTCTTTCTTAGTTTCTATTTAGGTTTTAAAACAAACTATTTTGGTTTTTTATAAAGACGACAAACAAGTTGCCGAAACGTTCCTGAAATTAAAATAAATATTTTTTGACTTGTTTATCAACGGTATTTTTTTCATAAAAAAATTCAATTAGTTTCAGAAGTATAACTTTTGCCATTATTTAGTAGCCATTATGGTTACAAATGCGACAAAGGCTACAATTCAGAAGGCCTTGTTATGTCCAAGATTTCTTGTTGGATGTGTCATCTATAAGCAGTTCTAAAGCCTTAATTTTTTTAACGATATTCCTTTAATAATTTCATACAAAAAGTAACTATACAGGACTTTTAAAACATTTTAAATTGATTTTTGATTGTTCACCTAATAATTTTGGGGATGTCGTTTCGATATTTGTTGATACAAAAGACATATAAGGTTGTACGCATTAAAATTTAAAATTATTTTTGCTGGGGGAACTAAACAATGTTTAAGTAATAAAATAAACACAACATATTCTTTTACCAAGCATATACTGTGTCCAAATTAAAGCGTAAGCGCTGGTGCACACTCTCACGCACACAAACAGGCTTGCGAGATCACACATACACGCACATTTTTTATTTGTTAAAATTTGTATATTAAAATATAATAGTATTCATTTGGTTATTTCGAATGTACATACCTTCCTACAGCAACTGCTCCGAGACCCAAAGCTGCTCCTCCAGCGACCAAGCCCAGAGCGGGAAGCAGGACTGAAGGTGATCCAGCGACACCGAGTTTATCCTTTATCGTCGATAACTCCCTGTTTCCTGCGCCCAAACCCAAATTTTGTGAAATCTTCTGCGAAGCTTCCACTAGAGGGTCCATCACGGGTCTTGTCATTTCTTGGACCTTTTCCATTCCAGTCTGCACGTGCTCCCTGATCGTATCACCGAGTCTCTCCCAAAACGGTCTCACCATTGTTGTCTGATAACTTCCTTTGTAGCCGTTATTGTAGGTCCCATAGTTATACTTCCCGCTGTATTTGTTGGAATATGAATCGGTTACGGCTTGTTCAGGGTAAAAATACGACAAGGTCTTTTTGGGCCTCTGTGGGATACCGTTGTTGGATCTTTTGTTGTTTCCGCTGACATCGACTCTCGCTTCTTCTTCTAAACCGGGCTCGAATGCATAAGGGCTTCTGTCTGCGTAAATATCATGAGCAAAATATGCCAATGCTTGTTCTCTTCTGCTGTTAAATTTATCGTTTTCCGATTCGTCTTCATCCTCGGACGCTACATTCGCCGATTGGACGCCTAATTCGGGATGTGCGTATTGCAGTACAGGCGTGCGGACGCCCTCTTCGAAAGAGACTCTAGAGGGCTGTGAACTGGGCGGTGAATACAACAAAGACGTAGGGTACACTGTGTTTCCAGGGTTGTGTAGGACTCGTGCTTCCATTTTGGGTTGATCTTGTAACATGCGGGTGTTTCTACTGAAATGACGATTTGACGTTTCTTGCCTGTTCACAGTTCGTATGTAATCAAGTATCTTATCTCGTGTGATTCTATCTGCTTCTGAAATTTCATCAGGCTGTTCGATTATCTTGACATATTCTTGTGGATACTGAACTGAGTGCCACTCTTGTACTGTGGGCGCGTCCACGACAGCCACAACGTCTGCCGGGCTCATTCCTTTGTTAACTTCAACTTTCTTCCACCCATTATTTTGGGTATATTCCGGTTTATTATAGAATTGCTTTATGGGCTCCAATTTCGTCAGTCCGGACTGTGTGAAAATCTTTTTCTTCTCACTTGCAAGCGTTTGCAGGTCGTAGTTCTGCTTCGATCCGGTTTTCTGTGACGGCACTAGGATGTTATTGATAACTCTTGCGTTCCTCCAGACGTATTTGTCGCTTTCATCATCCGGCATCCTTATTCCCGTCACTACTGGAATCCCGTCTGAGTCAACCTTCATCAGGTTTCTGCTTCGCTTATTAAAGATGTCGTTTTGTTGACCCTTAACTAGCACAGGGTCTGATCTTACATATACCGGCGGTGGAACATTGTTGCTAGTACGCGAACTTCTGAACGGTGCTTCCGCATCTACCTTTTTAATATCTTTTTCATCTTTTGTTTCTAAAAGCGATGATGTTATATACACCGGATCTGGTACACGAATGTTAGATTTTGCATCTCGTTTGTTATCTTCGTCGTTGTTAATTCCGGTCTGTACAGTACTCGATGTTATGTAAATAGGCTCCGGAACCCGAATGTCACCTTTTGAATCACGTGTATTTGAATTTATCGGTTCTATTTTCGTCAAAAACGGAGCCGATGTTATGTAGACAGGAGAAGGTACTCGCAGATTCCTGTTCTGTTCTGATTCGTTTCCTTTTCTCTCGTTTGCTTGTAGCACTGTTCTTTGCCTTCCGTCTCGTCTTTTCACTATTAGCGTTGCCACATCTCCTGTTCTGGTGCGCACAGTCATAGTCTCGGTAGATTCAGGATCCAGGCTGCGAGCCACATGCAGGGCTGTTCTTGTGTATTGCGGTTGGTTTCCCTCACTGCAGACGAGGGCCGCACACCACGCAAGGAGCAGTATCCTCACAGGTCTCTCCATCTGCAAATGAAGGTAAATTGTGTAAAATATTTTTATTTAAGTAAAATAACTTTTGTACATTTCAAAGTAGCGAATCTTAGAGTAAAAAGAGTGATTCTGAAAACATACTTTATTATAGTTCATCACTCAGAGATTCTACTGATATTCTCAAGCTAAAACTCCTACCCGAATCTCTCAGCTCAGTAACTGGGATGCTTTGCAGATCTAAAAATGACTTTTTTTTTACCTATGAGTTTTAAATGTTACTGATTTTAAAGTTCCACCAAATAGGTCTTCCTTTAACTATTTTAGCACCGATTACACTCTGCCTACCCCTTAGTCGGTTAGTCTATTGCGAGGCAGCACTCTGAAACCGTTCTCGTTAATCATTAACGAAGTATCAATAACAATCAAAAAACTCTCTTTACTTAAATTATTGTTCTAACCTTAATATATTAATGCTGGTGCGAATCTTAAGATGTTGTAATAAATGTTATTGTATATTTGGTATTTTAAAAGTTGTTATTTCTCTTGGGTTTACACTCCACAACATATTTCAATTCAATATATTAGGTTATCGCTTTTTCACACGACATATTACGGTAAAATATTATTTAATTAGTAACCTAACTTTTTCAAACCTAACCTTTAGGACTTTAACAATAATAGGTTAATTTAAAACTAACTTAACCTTTCATAACCTAATTTTAAAAATATGACAATATTAGAAGATGATTGTAAACGTTATTTAGTCTTGGTAAGCATTACACCATCACTGAGGGGAGATAGTATTAGATTACCTAAGCTTCTTAACGATGACAATGACGGTATAAAAAGATTTAAAACTAACCTAACTTTTCATAACCTAATTTTAAAAATACTGTATGACAATATTAGCAGATGATTTTAAACATTAGTTAGTCTTGGTAAGCATTACACTATCACTGAGGGGAGATAGTATTAAGTTACCTAAGCTTCTTAACCATGACAAAGACGGTATAAAAAGATTTAAAACTAACCTAACTTTCCATAACCTAATTTTAAAAATACTGTATGACAATATTAGAAGATGATTTTAAACATTAGTTAGTCTTGGTAAGCATTACACTATCACTGAGGGGAGATAGTATTAAGTTACCTAAGCTTCTTAACCATGACAAAGACGGTATAAAAAGATTTAAAACTAACCTAACTTTCCATAACCTAATTTTAAAAATACTGTATGACAATATTAGAAGATGATTTTAAACGTTAGCTAGTCATGGTAAGCATTACACTATCACTGAGGGGAGATAGTATTAAGTTACCTAAGCTTCTTAACCATGACAAAGACGGTATAAAAAGATTTAAAACTAACCTAACTTTTCATAACCTAATTTTAAAAATACTGTATGACAATATTAGAAGATGATTTTAAACATTAGTTAGTCTTGGTAAGCATTACACTATCACTGAGGGGAGATAGTATTAAGTTACCTAAGCTTCTTAACCATGACAAAGACGGTATAAAAAGATTTAAAACTAACCTAACTTTCCATAACCTAATTTTAAAAATACTGTATGACAATATTAGAAGATGATTTTAAACGTTAGCTAGTCATGGTAAGCATTACACTATCACTGAGGGGAGATAGTATTAAGTTACCTAAGCTTCTTAACCATGACAAAGACGGTATAAAAAGATTTAAAACTAACCTAACTTTCCATAACCTAATTTTAAAAATACTGTATGACAATATTAGAAGATGATTTTAAACGTTAGCTAGTCATGGTAAGCATTACACCATCACTGAGGAGAGATAGTATTAAGTTACCCAAGCTTCTTAACCATGACAATGACGGTATAAAAAGATTTAAAACTAACCTAACTTTTCATAACATAATTTTAAAAATAGGACAATATCAGAAGATGATTTTAAACATTAGTTAGTCATGGTAAGCATTACACCATCACTGAGGGGAGATAGTATTAAGTTACCTAAGCTTCGTAACCATGACAATGACGGTATAAAAAGATTTAAAACTAACCTATCTTTTCATAACCTAATTTTAAAAATATGACAATATTAGAAGATGATTTTAAACGTTAGTTAGTCATGGTAAGCATTACACCATCACTGAGGGGAGATAATATTAAGTTACCTAAGCTTCGTAACCATGACAATGACGGTATAAAAAGATTTAAAACTAACCTAATTTTTCATAACCTAATTTTAAAAATATGACAATATTAGAAGATGATTTTAAACATTAGTTAGTCATGGTAAGCATTACACCATCACTGAGGGGAGATAGTATCAAGTTACCTAAGCTTCTTAACCATGACAATGACGGTATAAAAAGATTTAAAACTAACCTAACTTTCCATAACCTAATTTTAAAAATACTGTATGACAATATTAGAAGATGATTTTAAACGTTAGTTAGTCATGGTAAGCATTACACCATCACTGAGGGGAGATAGTATTAAGTTACCTAAGCTTCGTAACCATGACAATGATGGTATAAAAAGATTTAAAACTAACCTAACTTTTCATAACCTAATTTTAAAAATACTGTATGACAATATTAGAAGATGATTTTAAACGTTAGTTAGTCATGGTAAGCATTACACCATCACTGAGGGGAGATAGTATTAGGTTACCTAAGCTTCTTAACCATGACAATGACGGTATAAAAAGATTTAAAACTAACCTAACTTTTCATAACCTAATTTTAAAAATACTGTATGACAATATTAGAAGATGATTTTAACATTAGTTAGTCTTAGTAAGCATTACACCATCACTGAGGGGAGATAGTATTAAGTTACCTAAGCTTCGTAACCATGACAATGACGGTATAAAAAGATTTAAAACTAACCTAACTTTTCATAACCTAATTTTAAAAATACTGTATGACAATATTAGAAGATGATTTTAAACGTTAGTTAGTCATGGTAAGCATTACACCATCACTGAGGGGAGATAGTATTAGGTTACCTAAGCTTCTTAACCATGACAATGACGGTATAAAAAGATTTAAAACTAACCTAACTTTTCATAACCTAATTTTAAAAATACTGTATGGCAATATTAGAAGATGATTTTAACATTAGTTAGTCTTAGTAAGCATTACACCATCACTGAGGGGAGATAGTATTAAGTTACCTAAGCTTCTTAACCATGACAAAGACGGTATAAAAAGATTTAAAACTAACCTAACTTTCCATAACCTAATTTTAAAAATACTGTATGACAATATTAGAAGATGATTTTAAACGTTAGTTAGTCATGGTAAGCATTACACCATCACTGAGGGGAGATAGTATTAAGTTACCTAAGCTTCGTAACCATGACAATGACGGTATAAAAAGATTTAAAACTAACCTAACTTTTCACAACCTAATTTTAGAAAACATAATATTATTTGTAGGTACTAATTATAAGTAATTATTAATAATAACAGTCATTTTAATATCATCAAGAATAGGGGATAATAAAACTAACCTAACCTAGACAATGAGTAAGAGGATTTGAAAAACATTCTAGTAACTTTTGAGTT
>JBAIZL010000001.1:270375924-270503424 GCA_036971475.1 Prosapia bicincta | reverse complement strand
GGCGAAAAGCATTGAATAAATATATTCATTAAAAGTTTTCTTGTTTTTGAAATATTTTTAATTTAATAACTATATTACAAGAAAACATATCACCATATTTATTATATATATATATATATATATATATATATATATATATATAAATTATTAGTAATATATAATAGTATTGAAGATGTCTGTCTGTCTCTCTCTCTCTCTCTCTCTTTCTCTTTATATATATATATATATATATATATATATATATATATATATATATATATTAAATATTGTTTTAAAAAAACATTTCGTCAACTTATAAGTTATCATTGGCATTATCAAAACCTGAATATGTTTATCCCACAAGACCAATCATTAAATAAAAGTTTTGTTTTAGTATTTAACAAATAAGCCTATAATTAAAATATAAGCTAGAGCTTAGCTTGTGAGAATAGATGTATAAGAAGTACACACTGTATGTATCTCGCTCTCTCTCACTCTCTCTCTCTCTCTCTCTCTCTCTGTCTCTTTCTAAATATATCATTTACACTTACATGTACTTAAACAAGAATCTTATTTGGTATATATGTCAGTCCTCTTTTGAGAAATATTAAATAGAGAGAGATAAAGAGAGATCTGTATATATTGTGAAAAAAGCTACCACAATTTACAATTAAAATATTACAAATAATAATATTTGAAAAGGACATTTTCAATGATCCTAGTGGTATTATAAACCGGTTCATAATGGGAGCGGTCAAATTTATAATAACACTACATCTGTGAGTCATAAAGGTAACCAATTATGTTTATAGGCATGGCAGCGTTCCGCCTTCATAAATCACTATGGATTTTCTCATTGAAAGTAAATAGGCAATCGCTAGGTTTCTCTCGTTTCAGTTAATGAGATCTTGTGTCAATTGTATTTATTTCAACTGGTGAAACTGGTTTCGTTTTCGCAACGCGGTCATCCTCTTTTCGAACGGGAATATTCGAATAGAAATCAAGTGAAAGGAAGTTGGAAGAGGTTGTTTGTCGAGAAGCATGTGTAGAGCCAATCGATTGTGCACGTCTCCGTCGAAAGTCGTGCCTTATTGAGTTCCAAGTAACTGGTCAACAATTGCCGTGGCTATTTAGTTTTATTGGATATTGTCATACACGGAAAAAAATTATATCTACCATTAAAATGTTTCTAACATCTGTGGAAATGTGTATTTAGTGATTGGGTCGTCAATTTTAACTTAATTTATATTGAATATATCTAAGCAATTCAAAGAACAGATAAATCAAACTTTGCTCTTATTGCTCAAAATGTTTATCAAATTGTTTACGTTTACATACTCACGCGCGCGTGTAGCACTAACACACAAACACACATGCACGCGCTCACGTGTAACACTAACACACACACTCATGCACGCCCGAGCGTGTAACACTAACACACACACATGCACAAGCGCGTGTAACACACACCACACACACACACACACACACACACACACACACACACACACACACACACACACACACACACACACACACACACACACACACACACACACACACACACACACACACACACACACACACACACACACACACACACACACACATACACACACATACACACACACACACACTCACACACACACACACACACACACACACACACACACACACACACACACACACACACACACACACACACACACACACACACACACACACACACACACACACACACACACACACACATAGACATGCCTAAAAGTCTATTATAAGAAACTATGGCCTATTTTTTAAATAAATCTAACTATAATTTAAACAAACAATGTAAATTATGCTTTAATTACATGCAATAAATAACATTGCAGAAAATCCTATGCAATAATAATATTGCAAATAATGTCGTGCAATAGTAATATTGAAAAAATTTTGCAATTGTTCGTACAAAATATTCTTATTTTTATAAGAAAACAAGTTGAAATTTTTTAAAAATGTTATTGAGTTCTATAGATTTCATTTAAATAAACTCTTAATTTATTGGGAAAACCTTTCGAAAGGTTATTTAAATTTTTTAGTAAAATATTGTAATTTATTATAAAGTTAACTATTTATCAATTAAATGTTTTTTCACGATGACGTGAAACGAGAAATTTTTTTAAAATCATATATTTTGTTTAGTATTAAAAGTTTGAAGTTAAGACGTAAAATTATAAGCGTTGTTGACAGTAATAGATTATGCATTGTTGGGACTTTCACTACATGATAGTTATTTTCGTCACGATGCATCGAAACAGTTATGAAAATCAAAAGTGCTACTTCTAGTATGTCCTGAACTAAACTAAAAATAAATATTTGTGAAAATAATAGGTTAGGTGTATAATTGTAAGAGTGCATTCAGAAATAAAAACAAAAAGTGTAATTCATTTTATAAAAGTGAAAGACCAATAAGAAACAAAGCCAGATGTTCCCAACAAAGTAAAATTTACTTTATAGCCAAAAAATCAACAAAAGTAAAAATTACAATTTGTAAAATTAAATGGAACCTGCATATACGAACCAGCCGTAAATCTATCACGCCTTTAAATATTGCTAATAAGTTGTTCTGGTTTTGCAGAAAAAGTAGACAAATCTTCTTACTGTTTTATAATTTGACCAAGAACAAGTAATATGAGAAAACTTCCAAGTCAATTCCTACTTAGGTCTAGAAAGAAATAAAGTATTTTATCTACTTTTTATTAAGTAATTACAATAAATATAAATAAAGTAACCTAACCTATGCGTTAAAACAGCTGTTCAACCACATAACCTATAACATTTAATCAGCTGTTTAATGACATCATATGTTATCACCTATTTTAAGCCAAATGGGACGAAATAACTGTATTACATACAATACCCCATTTCTGAAACGTTATTCTCCCGTATAAAAATAAATTTAATTCATCATTAAATTTAATTAATGATTTAATATTTGAAAACAGTGTATTACCATACAATCAAGTGTCATCTACTTTGAGTTTAAAAAATGCTTTTAAACTTGATTGGATGAAAAAAAATATTTTATGAAGGATTGAAATATTCTACAATATATATATATATATATATATATATATATATATATATATATATATATATATATATATAAGGAGAGTGTAAACTAATAGAAGGAATTGAAAGATGTAAATCATAGATTTATCAATATTTAAAACTTTTCAGAGGAAATACGTCTGCATGAAACTTACTTTTGTAAAACACTCAATGGCCACGGTTTGTCGTAGAAATAATTGCTTTGTTAGTTTGCCTCTTATAATCTTCGCACGCTTCGCTTTGTCAACGAGTCAGGGGGTGATTCCCAGATTTTTGTTGAGTAACAAAGAGACACGAAATTCCGAAAGAACCTTCCCCGATGCTACTTTAATGCCATTTTTAATGGTACTATTTATAAGATTCACTGTTATTTACTATAAAACTTGCGAATTAGGAATTGACATTGAAATTTTTTGATTATAATACTTGTTTATAACAAAATATTTGTAAAGTTTTGCTTGATTGTTATCTCAGATTTAATTTTTAAGTAATTAAAAAAGTAATAAATACAGGTGTTGTATGTAAGTTTTAAGGTGATATGTCTATCACCCAAGTGGTGAATATTATTTATATATATAAACATGAGTTTAATATTTAAAAAACACTTTTTATAAACCATTTATAATTTTTAGAATATCTTAAACTCAAAACATTGACTTAAAAATTAAATGCGACTTCGCGAGTTCTGGATAATTACAAGAGTAAAACTAAGCAAGTTAAAGAAACAACACATTTTGGGCTTCGACTTAGTGACCATCACTTCTGAAATTTCAGTTTTACGTTTTCTTGGGATTCATGGAGCGATCATTTTGTTCTTTTTTCAAAACGGCCATTTTAATCCTTTTTAATTGAAGAATTATTTTTTTTTGTAATTTGTTATTTTTATTACTATCACCCGTAATATTACTGTTTTATTTCTTTACATTTTTCAAAGAAAAATAGTAATTTCTATCAGCTCCATTATCATTCAATTTTCTTTCTCAAATATACCTATTAATATTTATAATAACTTACCCGTCTTTGTAAACAAATAACACACATGAGCGTACGAGTCTTTATACACTGAGTATTATCCCCGTTTTTTTTATAATCGCAGTAAAATATTAAACATATAACAAACTCGTTTAAATAAATATGTTAAATCCAGTAAGAGTTCAGAAAGTTTAACGGACGCTGTAAGTGGCGTGTACAAACACAACACGGCCAATGAATGGACGAGATGTGAAAGCTGAGGTTATTGACCTTGGACAACACCTGTTTCCATTGAAAACGAAAGTTCATTGTAGTACAAGCTGTGTGGCGGCCAAACATGGTTAAAACATCCTGTTTTAAATATTTTCTCATGGATTTTGTAGTCAATGACTTTCGGCGAAATTTTTATGCGTACGAATTCCACGATCTTGTATTTGAGGCAAATTTTAAAGAAAACTTACTGAGACGAAACCTGTTCCATCATGGTAGACGATCACGGTGACGTCATCAGGACCTGATGTTATGTGAAAGTCTTAATGTTACTAAATTTCAATAATAAATATTTTATTGGTGCTTTAAACTCAACGAACAAGATAAAAAGTATATTACCAAACATTAAACATACATTATGGAAACAGTATTAAATTATGTAACTCACTAAACACTCTATATATATATATATATATATATATATATACATATATAAGATTGAAAATGAGAGCACGTAATTAATAGTTATCAAAATTCGGCTAGCATATATACCAAGTAAGATTCTTGTTTAAGTACATTAAAGTGTAAGGGATAAGTGAATATAAGGAAACAGTGTTGCAAAGTTATATATATATATATAGCCTGTATAGTTATTTGTTTATTAATTAATGCACAAACATTTAAAGAACAAGAACATTTATAAAGTAAATTGCTCGAAGCATTTTATTAATGTTATTACATCAAAGTCCCGATATTTTCATCAATGTCCTGTATATTGATATAATCAGGACCTACACACTGTTAACAGCTAAAGCAAACTGAATATATATAAATTTGTAGTGTAGATTAAGTTTTTAGAATAAGTTTGGATATGGTTAGTCGATAAATATTAATAAGCACTTATTTCAAGATGTTTCTAAAAACATTAATTAATTTCTATTCCGTGGTTTTAAGAACTGAACTAACACTTTTGTTGTTGGTTTTTTATTTGAAATTTTGTTTAATAATATTATAAGTACAGTTTCTATTTACCTAATTCAATTATAATTTTTAAATTCAATGTTATTATTATTATGAATAATATAAAATTGTTTTAAAGTCAATTCCTACCCTAATCAACAATGAAATATTTTAATTTAGTTTTTACATTTATTTTATAATTACAATTAATAAAAAATATGTGTATGCATATGTGAGAATAACAGTATTAACTTCGAATAGAAAACGAATTTCCTTGCAATTTTCCATTTTCTTTTCTGTGTATGGTATTGGACTATTATTTTTATTTGTTACTACTGTATTTATACGCTTTTTTCGTCGCTTGGATTATGTTGTAGTTTCTTTTCTTTTTTGCATTGTCCATTTAAGAAGCAAGGTTCGATAAAGTTAGTCCAGTTTGTTTATTTTATTATTTTCATTTATTTTATTATCCTAAAGTATTATTTATGATACTGTGGGGTAACCATGGCAACAATTTAAGGTTGTATAATGCAGGTTATTTTATATAGATCTTTGAGAAGTTCATTTCTAGATATGGAAAGTTGGCTCAGTTTTAAAAAGCACTAGGCTTCTATCATGACAATATTCAATTCGAATCCGTGATAGACCGCTACAATTTTTATAATTTAATTATTGAATACATATTTGAAAACAACTATATTAACATCAGGTGTCATCCACTATAGGTTAAAAAAATGTATTCGAATTTGAGTGGATGAATGAAAACGTATTTTATTATCGATTGAAAATTTGTACAAGATATATATCAGGAGAGCGTGAGCTAATGGACGGAATATTAAAATACTTCCACGAAGGTGATTAAAAGTATTTACTGAAAACTATTTTTAATTTGACGAAAAAAATTTAGAGAGTGTATAAAAAGTAAATTATAATGTAAATTGACAGAATGTTACTTTATATATTTGTACCCGCAATATAAGTATTCCGGAAAAAGAAATATTTTTGAAATTACACTAAAAGTAATTAATAAAAGAAAATACACAAAAAAATAAGAAAAATCAGCAATTAATATGAAAAATACATTTAATTTATATTTGTGTTAAACACAATTTATGACACTTTAGAATAAAACATTTTTAAAAAAACATATATTTCTAGATTTTGTTTGATTGCGTTAATGAGCAGGGCTAAGTATAAATTTGGATATTAATTACTGTTTTATGGCCTACTATTATTGATTAAGACATTAAATATGTTCATATTTGAATTAATACTTTAGTTACATAAAAAAAATTTCTCACTCGATATAATTAGCAAAAACAATTAAATCCACACAAACTTTCCACGTTCACTGGACTTGATATGTCAAGTTTTATGAAATATGGGTCGTTTTTCACACTTGAAAACACACATTCCATTGCAAAACATATAGTAGCACTTTAGAAGTGAAATGAAATATATATTTGTTTAATTACCTTGTTTGTGAAATGATTGGCAAGAATTTGAAACTCAATAACATTGGATTTCAGAAGGATTATTTGGCGTAGTTTTGTAATTTTATCATTTACTTCAAATTCGATATTTTTATAACAAATTTCTCATCAAGTTAAAACTCCAACAGGTATATTCAAGTATTCCACCTTTAAGATAGTCTTCACAGACTCGTTTAAAAGGAGTTGACTGAAATTAGAACTGTTATACTCCATCCAAAATAGGAAGCGCCCGATAGGATTATGTGATTCACAAAAACCTCGCACCGACCTGGCTTAGCGACCTACCTGCCTATCTGCCGCTGATGAGTTACGTACATAAGCCCAGATGATTAGGAGATCCTCACACACACCTCCCACTGACCTGGCTCAGCTACCTATCTGGCGCTGATGAATTACCAACAAAAGTCCAGATGATTAGGCAACCCTCGCACTGACCCGGCTCAGCGACCTACCTGCCTACTCAAGATCTACCTACATAAGCTCAGAGAATTGGGTATTTAAATATTTAAAAAAAACAAATTTAATTCACTCATTTTTAAAAATTTTGTAATATTTAAATCGTTAGAATAACATAAAATAACATTTACTATTCAAATTTTATTTTTCGGCTTAAATGGGGCTGTTAGTATTGTTAGGTATGCTAAGATCAATCCTCTTTAAAAGAAATTACTTTCTGCACCACTATTACAAGTCACTAACGTCGTGAGAGCCCGCTAGCAAATGTGTAGTTTTCTTTGAAAATTTATTTTAAATTGCAATATATGTGTAACACGACTAGTGTTTGTTAACATTGACTGTTAACAGCGTGTTTCTCAAGTCAAGTATTACAAATAGAAACTATTGTATAGAAAGCATAATGAGGCCGAGTACTGATGAACAAATTAGCAGCTTTCTGTTGCAAAAGAACTGGCACACTCGAGACGTTCATAGTAGGCAAAGAGTAGATCTATAAATATGTAGGTGAACAGATGTGAGCCAAGACTAAAAGTACAGAATAAATGTCAAATTTAGCGGTAATATAAGTGCGAATTATCACGATTACCATTGACGTTTAGAATAAGACACAAGATTCATTACATGAACGAACCATGATTCTAAATACGGTTCATGGAAAAGAAGGATGGCTGGTTTACATTGACTCTTTCAATTGATGACCAGCCTTGCGATCAGTGTTGTCAGCAATCAAGCTGACGACTCAGTTGCCGGGGCGACACACTTCGTGACACTTGACGGACGCTATGGGGATAGGTTCAATCATGGCGCATGCCGTCGCAATCTTCCGGTCGGACGACGAAGCATCTGTTGTAAATCACTCGAAGCCTGTTTGGATGCGAGTTTTGTCATTTCAATTGAAGACTCGCCGACCCAGTGACTTAGTTAGCTGTTTTCTACACGTAAATTCCTACAGCTACGCTAATTTGCCTTTTGATTTACACGCGGGACCATGACCTGGCATATTCTTTCCTTACGCGTTACCTTCTGAAATCGGTCTTCTATTATTTAAAATCGTATTTCTTAATCTTGAACAAATGCTTTTGTAAATAAAAGTATTTCTTTCGCTGAAATAGTTTAAATTTCAGAGACCATCTGCACGTCATTGAGCGTACACAGTATCCCTACATTAATTTAAAATAATAATATTTCGAATAGTTTTGAAAAATAAGTTATATATTTACATAAAATAATAACGAATATCAACACAAAATCAATTTTATTTATTTATAATTTACTTTAAAATATAATTTATTTCCTCATATGCGTTCATTTGCAAGGTCACCATTATCAGTGCGTAGAGCTAAGTAAATTATTAACTATAAATTAACTATACAATTCATGTAGCTACACGCACTAATGATGATGATTTGTCATTGAAACGAGAGACTAAAAGTATTGATTGTGAGTTGAGATTCGTTATTTACGAAGACAAATTATTGATGAGCACACATATTGTTAGTGTACTATAAATTTTGTATAATATTCTTGTCCCATAAATATAACTCGGTCACATGAGAAACAAAATAGAAACATTCTTTAATAGTAGACATTTTTCATCAAATTAAAGTGAAAAAATCGCACCTTACCATTCACTCTAATCCGCCTCTTAAAAAATTAAATTGAGTAATATTTATATTAACTCATCCCCATAAAACATAAATACTAATATGTTAAATCCTTCAATGGACCACCTCACCTCACATTTTTAGAACGCAGAACAAATACAATTCAGATATCGTATAGAAATAAACTTTAACATATAGTTTCCGTACTAAAAGTATGAGACAACATATTAGTAAATAAATTACTTGGAGACTTAATAGTAAAACGAAAAGCTTTGAATGGTGGTAAGAAGAGTATTTCAAATATGCTGTAAATATTATATTGCAGTTCCAAGGCAATCTTCCCGTATGACTAACATCGCCTCCGAAGCTGATGGGAAAGATTCCTGACGTACGTCAGGATGTACGTAACATTAGGGTGCGTACATACAGCCTCCTTGATAGAGGATATAGAAAGATCACGTGTCCATGGTTGTGTATTGAGGTAAACCTACTTTCATAGAAGTCGTAAAGAGGTTTCTTCCCGTTTTCCTAGGAAGCATGTTTTCTCTCTTGCGTAGAATAAAATGTATTAAAATCACCTTATATATTTACATTAGGATAGTTCATGCGGGTAATTTTAATTCAAAATAAATCGAGTAAATTATGGAGCTTTCAATACGTTACCTATATTAAAATATAGGTATCTATGAAGTTTCCAGTTAGGATAGATTTGGTTATTAATTTATACAACATAAATACAATAGGCCTATATACCTATATTTAAATATACCTATGAATTATCCAGTTAGGATAGATTTGGTTGTAAGAAAAGTACGTCCTACATTCAGAAATATATATTTAATAATAATTTTTTGTGCAATAATATGTGATGTCCTTATGAACTACAGAAGGGTAAACTGCAAATGTGTGAAACATCGGTTGAAATCGTGGGCTATTATCCGGAATCCTGATCAATTACTAAGCAATGATAAAATTGACAAAGATAATATCATAAAAGGTGTGTAGTAAATTACTTTGGCATATATTATATACTTAATGCTTTATATACTTGATACGTGAAGTCTTATACATGTTAAACTTTTGTTATTACTTGGCAAAAAAAACCACTACTTACTGGTATTTTTCAGCAGACGCGTTTCGCACTAGGTCAGCGCATTGTCCAATGCTGTGAGTCATGGACAAGACAGTTGCTCAGGTGTGCTGTGTTATGTGAGCCTGTGGTGTATTGGTCTTCTGTGGAGTGTTATTGCTCATAGAGTAATTGTTAATTAAATAACACACCACAGACTTACCAACATATCACACCTGAGCAACAGTCTTATCCGTGACTCACAGCATTGAACAATGCGCTGACCTAGTGCAAAACGCGTCTGCTGAAAAATAATAGTAAGCAGTGTGGTTTTTTTTGCCAAATTAATAGCAAAAGTTTAATTATAGAAAAACCTCAAGATGTACAACATAAAAACTGCAAGTTCCTATTCATATGTTTTAAAGTAAGTGTTATGTTATAAGCATAATATTTGTTCAATTAACAACTCCCTGAAAATGACCTATACTTCCGAAACTTCACTAAAAGCATCTTTAGCTGTAGGTCTACGAAACGTGGTATATTTAGCTCTTAATATTACCAGTTCTCATGTTACAATAATTAATTTTTTTAAAAAATATGAAAAGATTAAAAGTTTTGATTAAATTACAACTATTCAGTGTAATCAGGTATAATTATTTAAAACATTTAATAAGAAGGTTAAACGAAATAATCAAATACGTTTTTCAAAAATTACCTCACATTCTATCTATGTTTATAACTGTATTAAAAACTTCCTAGAGAATCTGTCATTTTGGATATGTTTTAGTTTTATTTTATATTTTAAATTTGGGAGGATTTCAAACACTTGAAGTCCAAATGTTTAACAAGTCTGCGGTGACATGTATGACGAAGCGCTATGTCCATTTCAGTGCTAGAAGGTAACGTAGTGTAGTGAAAGAAATAACTTTCTCACGAGACAGTAAATAGCTACAGGTGTGTATAGGCTTTCTGTCGACCAAGTTACAAATTACCAGTCCAAGACTCTATCATTACCTGGAACCTCGTACTAGTATTTGCAACGAATCTGTTACACGGTTCTAAACACTGGACCAGGACTTGTTGCCTTCATTCGGTAGAGTAACAAGATCATATTTATTTCTATTAAACAGGCTTTTATTTATCTCACTCTGTCCGTATTGGTTAAATCTTGTAATATATTTTTTGCCGACTGTCCGATGTTCAAATGAGATGGAACTTTGCCATCTGTCTTTGATAACACTACATACAATAATAACTAAGAAAACAATATTTAAATACAGTATTAACTCATTTTCATTGAAACAAACCAGTGAATATATCAGCTATTTACAACTGGGGCAGGGATATTATACAAAGCTATAAATCAATATAGCACCCATAAACAATATAACTTTGACCTAGTTTATTAATATACATGAATTGAACACGTTTAATGATTGGTCTAAAATGAGTCAAATATATTATTCCCTTTAACAAACAATATAACAAAAAAAGTTTTACCTACTTTATAAAAAACATTCCTACTGTAGGCATTATAATATTATGTGATAACCATGGTAACAGTTTGTAGTATAATTCATATACATCTTTGAGAAACAGATTTCCAAGTATTGGAGAGTTGGCACCAAAGCCCGCTAGACTTCGAACACGAAGATTCTCAGTTCGAATCCAGGATTAATTATCAAATTTTTATAACGTAATTACTTAATGAATATTTGAAAAAACCTTTATTAACATCAATTGTCATTCAGTGTAGGTTGAAAAAAAATTATTTGAACTTCATTGGATGAATAAAATTTTATTTTATTAACGATTGAAAATTTGTTCAACATATATATCAAGAAAGTGTAGGCTAATAGAAAGAATTTTAAAAAAGAACACCAGTGTAATTTATAAGAGCATAAAATCTAAAGAGCATAAATCTTTAGATCATAAAATCTAAATATTCTACAGACTGTAAAAAGTGAAATATATGTATGTAGACATGTTTTATTTTGAAATTATATCAAAACAATAAATATGTTTGCTGCTACAATAAATTAACTAAATAGTGTATAATAAAAACATTAGCCTCGTAGCTCTTATAACATATTATTTTTACGAAATATAAAATACAATTTATTTTTAAAGTAAAATATTTTCAAGATTCTCGCATCATATTTAGTCGTAAAGCAATCCAGTAGATAATAATTATTCATTCTTCTTATATAATTTCAGAAAAATCGTGTTTTTAAAAATTTATTTTATTTCAACGTAACAAACATTGCAGAGATTATATTTCGCCTGATAGGTAGGCATGCGGATGGAATTAAGCGACTTACGGGTGGGCTTGTAAAATATCTTGAACAGCTCTTCCAAAGCCTTACTCGTGCGTGACGGTTGAACTATCACGAATTAGGTGTAATAACTCTTCCCATATTTACCTCATTTATGTAATAAAAACAATTATTTCCCCCTCTACAGTTATTGATTATTAGTTTAGTGTTTCTCCTTGAGGGTTTTACTTTAGTTTGGAGCTGTCTGAGGTTAATGTTTTATTATGGACAAGGTTTTTTTGCCCAATTGGCCCCTGAGTCGGGGCCCCTAAAACCCCTCCAGGTCTCATGACAGCCATCTTCTTGCAAGCTGCCTCCTTCTACCATACTCATGTACCAAGCTATGGGAAATCAGGAGATAGTCGAATGAAACTATACTGCAAGTGCGTTATGGAATATGGTGGTGGATATAGACCACCCGAACATGGTAGGGAATTATTGCTATGCACAAGCTCTACAAAAACCGCTCGAAGCTTATTGGTTAAAGAATTAACTATATATTTCTTTTCCTAACAAGGTGGTACAGACTGTGAGAAAAAGTTAAGATATAAATCCATATATATAATTTCGTAAGCCGAATTTTGAGAGAAAATTGTGAGAGCTTGGAAAGTTGTACATAGCTGGGAGATGGCTCAAATTAAAGGTATTGACACGAAGGAGCGGAAAAATATAGGGGTTTCTCCATTTACAATATTTATAGGGTTTGGAAGAACTTGAAATCACTAAAAATTCTCCATAAGAAATACATTGCAATTAAAACAGCTGCGTATGATTTGTAAAGTAACAAATAATTTAACAGTATGAAAGCAGGTTATATGTATACATTTCAATTAAAAACTTATGATTTGTGAACAAACAATATTTTTACAGTATGAAAGCAGGCTAGGTGTATAAATTGCAATGAGAAACTTATGACTTGTGATCAAACAAATATTCTAACACTATGAAAGCAGGCTAGGTGTATACATTGTAATGAAAATAGATGATTATGATTTGTAAACAAACAAATATTTTAACAGTATGAAGCAGGTTATGTTTATAAATAGCAATGAAAAACAGATGATTATGATTTGTAAACAAACAAATATTTTAAAAGTATAAAAGCGGGTTATGTGTATACACTGCAATGAAAAACAGCTGAGTATGATTTGTAAACAAACAAATATTTTAAAAGTATGAAAGCGGGTTATGTGTATACACTGCAATGAAAAACAGCTGAGTATGATTTGTAAACAAACAATATTTTTACAGTATGAAAGCAGGCTAGGTGTTTGCATTGCAATGAAAAAACAGATGATTATGATTTGTATACAAACAAATATTTTAACAGTATGAAAACAGGCTAGGTGTATACATTGCAGTGAAAAACAGATGATTAGGATTTGTAAACAAACAAATACTTTAAGAGTATGAAGGCTATGTTTATACATTGCAATGAAAAACAGATAATTATGATTTGTAAACAAACAAATATTTTAACAGTGTGAAAACAGGCTAGGTGTATACATTGCATTGAAAAACAGATGATTATGATTTGTAAACAAACAAATACTTTAAGAGTAGTGAAGGCTATGTTTATACATTGCAATGAAAAACAGATAATTATGATTTGTAAACAAACAAATATTTTAACAGTGTGAAAACAGGCTATGTGTACACATTGCAATGAAAAACAGATGATTATGATTTGTAAACAAACAAATATTTTAACAGTGTGAAAACAGGCTATGTGTACACATTGCAATGAAAAACAGATGATTATGATTTGTAAACAAACAAATACTTTAAGAGTATTGAAGGCTATGTTTATACATTGCAATGAAAAACAGATGATTATGATTTGTAAACAAACAAATATTTTAACAGTGTGAAAACAGGCTAGATGTATACATTGCAGTGAAAAACAGATGATTATGATTTGTAAACAAACAAATACTTTAAGAGTATTGAAGGCTATGTTTATACATTGCAATGAAAAACAGATGATTATGATTTGTAAACAAACAAATATTTTAACAGTGTGAAAACAGGCTAGATGTATACATTGCAGTGAAAAACAGATGATTATGATTTGTAAAGAAACAAATATTTTAACAGTATGAAGCAGGGTATGTTTATAGATTTTTGCTAATAGTTTTTACAGTTTTTGTGTTTACAATATTTATTTTATTGTGTAGTTTTAATATCTTTTAATTGTTAATAGTGGCATTTGCCCCTACAAACTCCTAGTATATTTATAAAACTTAAAATTTCAACTATTTTCATTTAGCGTAGGATTTAATTGTTCCTATGTGACACTTTATGTATTGTAAATTAATAATGATTTTAAAATGTACACCTAAGAAAAAATATATAATTTGCTACTGTATTTACGGTAAATTTAGTTATTTATTTTACAGATTTTTTAACGTATTATTCTTTATTAATTCATAAGTACCTATCAATAGTTTGTAAATATAATAAAATAAAAAGCATAAATTTAAAATGTAAAACTATAATAATAAATAAAGTAATGATTTTTCTGAATTTAATGGCTTCTGAGGCCTTCTTTATACAATATTAGAATATACTGACACAACTATAGGAATTTGAACAGGTAAAGATTTTGTCAAGATTATTTCTGCGTTCACTCCTTAATGATTTATTTTATTTTAAACTTATTTCTTGCATACGAATTTTAAGTTTGGCCGTGTGTGTCTTTGACCGATTTTTAATAACAGCATAGATATTTTTTTTTTTTTAATATCTAAATAAGGGTTTGTGATCGGGAGGAAACTAAATAATTCCTGGCTGAATAACCTAATAACTAGGGCAAGAAAACGCAAATGGGTTGCAAAGTTTTGAATAAAGGGGTTCCAAATGTCTTTCTGTAATATAGTTTTTCCTGTTCCAGAATAAAATACTCTGTTGGAAACAGTTCTTCTAAGGTTGTTTGGAATCTATTTGAAACTATTCGGAGAACAATATTATAGAATTTATCATAATTTGTTGTGCCTTCATGAAATCGGGAAAGTATAAAAACACTGGAGAAAGTTGCGGTTGGTTGTGAAAGAAATTCACTTGACAGCACAGCATTTGCCAGCCGAGGGTTTTACTTGGAAATGACCATTTAGTTCCGTCCGGTCGTTGACTGACGCTCGTTATTTTAAGTCTATTAAGAAAATTGAATGGCGGTAAAGAAGATGTGTTCAATGCAGACTATTATGGCTAAACCTCGGCGCGTGATGTTAGGCCTAGAGCTTTCTGTTTCACACAGCCATTTTACAGTTCATGAACTCTGTAGCTTTGTGAAAGTTTTAATGAAATATAGTATATACTCAAGGGGTACGTTTAGCAACAATGTTTGTTCTTAATTTTAAATGTAATAATTTTTAAAAAAATTAACGAAATAAACAGTATTTATGTATTTATCTTACGTATAGACTAAGTACAAGAATAACAAAAATACCTAGTAACTAATTTATGTTCTTGAATTTTGTAGTCCATTACGTTCGGTGAATCTTATTAATTACTTAAACAATATGTTATGACTATCCGAACTTCAAATTATTTTGTTTTTTTATTTTTTAAATTCCTTCTATTAGCTTACACTCTATAAATATCTTGTACAAACATTCAATCGTTATTAAAATACATTTTTATTTATCCAATCACGTAACAATTTGTGCGGATTAGGTCGGATTCAAACTGAGTATTTTAATGTTCAAAGTCTAGCGCTTTTGGCACTGAACCAACTCTACCATATCTACAAATCTAGTTGTCGTCGAAACCTCCATTGTACAACCTTAAATTGTTAACATGGTTACATCAAGATATCATAAATAATGCTCAAGGGTTAAAAATGAAATAAAAGAGTAAAATTAACAATCAAACTGGATTGCCGGTATCAAACCTTGCTTCATTAACGGACAATGCGAAAAAAGGGAAACGAAACTACAACACAACACAAGCGACAAAAAAAGAAAGCGTATAAATAGTAACAAGCAAAAATAATAGTTCAACACCATACATAAAAACGAAAATGGAAAATTTCAAAGAAATTTGGTTTCTATTTTGACACTTAATATTGTAATTCTGACATATTTATATTAATTGTAATTATAAAATAAAAAAACTAAAATAAAATTTTTCTTTCTTGATATGTAAAAATTGACTTAAATTTTTTTTTTAATATTACTTGTTTTCTATTTATAAGCGACATTTATATCATAGCATTTATATCATAGCATTTATAGCATAGCATCTATATTATAGCATTTATATCATAGCATTTATAGCATAGCATTTATATCATAGCATTTATATCATAGCATTTATAGTATAGCATTTATATCATAGCATTTATATCATAGCATTTATATCATAGCATTTATATCATAGCATTTATATCATAGCATTTATATCATAGCATTTATATCATAACATTTACATCATAGCATTTATATCATAGCATTTATATCATAGCATTTATATCATAGCATTTATATCATAACATTTACATCATAGCATTTATATCATAGCATTTATATCATATCATTTATATCATAGCATTTATATCATAGCATTTATATCATAGCATTTATATCATAGCATTTATATCATAGCATTTATATCATAACATTTACATCATAGCATTTATATCATAGCATTTATATCATAGCATTTATATCATATCATTTATATCATAGCATTTATATCATAGCATTTATATCATAGAATTTATATCATAGCATTTATATCATAACATTTACATCATAGCATTTATATCATAGCATTTATATCATAGCATTTATATCATAACATTTACATCATAGCATTTATATCATAGCATTTATATCATAGCATTTATAGCATAGCATTTATATCATAGCATTTATGTCATAGCATTTATATCATAGCATTTATATCATAGCATTTATATCATAGCATTTATATCATAGCATTTATATCATAGCATTTATATCATAACATTTACATCATAGCATTTATATCATAGCATTTATATCATAGCATTTATATCATAACATTTACATCATAGCATTTATATCATAGCATTTATATCATAGCATTTATATCATATCATTTACATCATAGCATTTATATCATAGCATTTATAGCATAGCATCTATATCATAGCATTTATATCATAGCATTTATAGCATAGCATTTATATCATAGCATTTATATCATAGCATTTATATCATAGCATTTATATCATAGCATTTATATCATAGCATTTATGTCATAGCATTTATATCATAGCATTTATATCATAGCATTTATATCATAGCATTTATATCATAGCATTTATATCATAACATTTACATCATAGCATTTATATCATAGCATTTATATCATAGCATTTATATCATAGGATTTATATCATAGCATTTATATCATAGGATTTATATCATAGCATTTATATCATAGCATTTATATCATATCATTTATATCATAGCATTTATATCATAGCATTTTTATCATAGCATTTATATCATAGCATTTATGTCAGCATTTTTATCATAGCATTTATATCATAACATTTATATCATAGCATTTATATCATAGCATTCATATCATAGCATTTATATCATAGCATTTATATCATAGCATTTATATCAATACAAATTTCATTGTTTAAATTCGACTACCTCTCAATATGAAAGATAGGAGAAGATTTTGGTAAATATATAGGATTAATGTCGGTACATTAAAACTCTGCGGGGAAGATTTATAAGCACAGTTTACAGTCGTTCCCCTGAAGAGGTCTTATGACGTATTGCCTACCAACCATGGAAAAAGATTAGGGATATTTTTAGAAATAAATTAAAGAATATAAAACACCCTATAAAGGGATAGAGGGAAGTCACAGTCAGCTTTATCTTGCCATAAGGAGGTATCTAATGGAACGCCCTTGTAAAGGAACCAGTATAATGAAGGATTAATGAAATTAAATGACTTAATGATATCATGGTACTAGTAGTAGGGATACATTATGGGCAACGTCACTTGGATTCATCAGCATGGCTAGAGTAGATTTTACATCAATTGAAGCGAAGAAAGGTGGCTACACTATACCTGGCCGAATTCTTATAAATTAGTTTAAACCCAATGTAGGCCGGAGGAAATGGGAAAATTACAATTGGAATAAAGGTCTTAGAAAATATAAAATGTCCCACTGATGATAGAGGAGTGAGGGGGGGGGGGTCAAACTAGCATGTATGGACAAAGTAGCATGCTTGGTCCCTACCAAGAGTTGTCTCCAGTCTTAGTAATTCGTTAACTGACTGGAAATGATATTTTATTACGGTAGAATAATGCCAATTTACAATAATTAATTTATAGTAATTAATTAAACATCTATTTTATATAATTTAGGGACAGTTGCTTTGTTTATTACGTTATGGGTAATATCGATCGATATCCTCAAGTTTTGAACAAATGGATAGATCGAGACATATCTTCAATTTAAGTGTAAACTAATTTCTGAGGGTCTTTTGATATAACTATCTGTTTGTTGAATCTTTTGTGACATGTGGAGTTCAGTACATGAGCAGGCAGTTTTTTTTAACGAATCTTTGATGAAGCCCCATAAAAAAGCATTTAATCATTATTATAACAATGTTTAATAACAATAATAATATTTTAGTAATAGTTATGGTGTTATTTGACCTTGAACAAGTAATATAAACAGTCAAATCCTACTTGGATTCACAATTTTTTTAAATTTTAGTTACTCTTTATTTAATAATTAAAATTAATATAAGTAACATAACTTACGCGTTAAAACAGTTGTCTTACCACTTAACCTATAACATAAAAATCAGCTTTTTTATTGAAATCATATGTTATCACTTATTTTAAGCCAAATGGTGAGAAATAATTGTATTGAATAGCTTACCTTTTTAGAGAAAAGCTTTTCTCCTATATATATCTAAAATTATTATTTTTTAATTGTATTAATGAATTAATATTTACAAAACTGTATTTATCAATTGTCATTCATTACAGGTTTGAAAAATGTTTTTGAACTTAGGTGGATGAATAAAAAATATTTTATCAACGATTGAAAATTTGAACAAGGTAATTTATGGAGAGTGAGAACTAATAGAGAGAATTAAAATTAAAAACTAAAACACTAAGTACCCAGGTTTTTTTTTAAAGTTCTAACATTATTTTTAACGTTGACAACCACTCTAACATTGCCATTTCTCTTCTGTCCGCACGCACTTAGCAAAAGAAAGGTTAGCCTCTGCCGACATAAATAGACACAGTCCGCTTAACCTTCTGTTATCAACACGCCTGGGCAGCAAAGATATCATTCAAACATTTTCGCTGCCGGCTGAAAGACCCACACCGGCTCGTCTTGTCCTAGAAATAAATAAAACCTATAGGATTACCGAGGAGACTTCCCTACTGAACCCTGCCGCTACAGGAAGATTTGGAGGGGAAATATCGGTTCTGGGTGTCGAAGAACTACTGGTAGTCCAACCTCGACTATGAGCAGGAGGACTTCCAGAAGAAGATATAATTGTCCTAGCCCTTCATAGCTGCGGGTGTAAATCCACATGTTAAAGAAGACAAGAGGCTAATATGTCTGGGGTAACTGAAAAATAGGTGCTTTACCTTAAATTTAGGTAATTTTTTAAATTTTAAAGTAATTTGTAAAATGTATTCAAAAGTACTATTGTTTCGTGTGAACATTCAACAAAAAATTAATAAACTCAATTTCACTTTTTAAAATTTATTTAATTTCAGAATCGTACACCTCCAATGTGTCATTGTAAAGTGAAAGTGCTACTGTAAACCAGTTGCTTGCATCCGATGATAACATCGGCCGTCAAACATTGAGTGATTACACTCTCCGTGACTTTCTGATTCATTGCCAACTTGGCGGAACGAAACCTCCCACACACACACATTCTACCGGGCAATTACTCTCGCTTTCTTTCCCTCTTTCTCACGAACAGACTCTTTGCCCGTACCAACTCGCCAGTGAAGTAATCAAATACGATACGTTGGAAATTAGATAATTTGGCGATTCGATCTCATTACGTTGTTGACGCGTCGTACTCATAAAAATGTCAAATGAGATAAACGAAACTTATTTTAGGGAGTTTTATTTGTACCTCTTTAAAAATAACCTAACTTTAAATGAGTTCGATAATTTTGTCTCCAGTTTTAATTTGAACAGTCTTTTTTAAGTAAGGATAATTTTCTTGGACATTTTATTTATATTGTTAAATTGTCTATCCATATATTTTTTTGACTTCAATACTTTAGAACTTTATTTCTAAATTTAACCAAATATATAGCTGCATAATAAATCACAGTATAAAAACTTGAGTGTGTATGAAATTATAACCAAAGGTTTATTTAATAGGAAACAATTTCTAGTAAGTAAGGAAAAATTTCCAATTTTAAAATCATAGATTGTTTTACTCTAGAAATTAGGCTCCTGTCTTCTAAAAGTAACAAAGAACAGCCAACGGTAATCTAAAATAATTTTTAGTTATTCAAAGTGGTTTGCTAGGTCTAAATGAAAAGAGAGGCGTAAGGAACAATAAATCGTTAAACAACGCTAACATAAAGGATATAAATACAGTGTGAGAACACAACATGGGCAAGAAACATAAAACAAGAGAGTAATCTAAAGTATATCGCTTTCACTAGACATTCTGGTTAAGTTGATGCAATGAAAATGTCATGACCTGTTCCGTACCTGGTGAAAAACTAACAGATGTTTGTAGAAAGACGAATGCATCTTGTGTAAATTTACTGCTACATATAAGTATGTATGAATACAATTCATGATATATGAAGACCTATAAATATGTCTTTTCTATATATTTTTCAGAAATTTTTAAAAAAGTAGGCAGCAGACGTTCAAAAACGACTCACAATATGAATTTTCAAAAATTGAATTTAAATTTAAACATGTCTATAAAAAATTAATTTAAATACGTTTTTTATTTAATACTTTCGTAACTATGAGATATTTGTTATAACATAAATGCTTTAGCCCAACCGGTTTTCCCTCCATAGACAGTCAACTACTTGGATATGTTCTGATGGTAGTTCATAGATTTAACTGCACCCGGCCTTCATATTTCTCTCTGCTGTGTTTTGTATTATATTCGAGCTAGTTCCTCTATTATGTATAAATACATTTTCCATTGGTTCCAACCTATGAATTAGATAAGAACCTGCTCAGACGCATACGCGCGCACTTGCATACACACACATACACGCGCGGCGCACGCACGCACACACACACACACACACACACGCTCTCTCTCTCTCTCTCTCACACACACAAACCCACACATACGCTCACACACACACACACACACACACGCACACACACACACACACACACAAACACAAACATATACACATACACGCGCGGCGCACGCACGCACGCACACACACACGCGCTCTCTCTCTCTCTCTCACACACACACACACACACACACAAACCCACACATACGCTCACACACACACACACACATATATACACTCACAAATATGTACACACACACACAAATAAATACACACACATACATATATTATATGTATTCTATACACACATATATATATATATATATATATATATATATATATATATATATATATATATAATATGTACTATTCTTTAGAATTTTCCGTTCATGTGCTCGTCGTCTGCAAAAGAACTGGTACACCGTAATGCCATTCCCGTTGCAACCAACAAACTGGTTACTCCCTCTAGACTTGTCTACTGTCTGATCCTTACGAGGCAGACCGTAAGAGTGCAACGGGTAACTAGATCGCCACACCTTGAGGAAAATTAGAACTATTTGATATTAGTACCATTTGATAAATAGCTTTGAACTTGAGTTCTGAGATTAATATATTACATCGTACAGATAAAAACAATAATACTCACAACAACAATCGAGCTCATCAAACATGCTCCGTCATATTCTACGATGACGTCACATGATGATAGCAACGAGATTGCCGAAACATATTTGATAAGATTTGAGTTTCCACCAAGGAGTCAATATTAGTTACAATATTTGTTATTTCCTCCTATATTTTTGATGTTGTGTTTCCCTGTTAGTTTAATAATTACATTCATGCTAAGATATTTATTATTCATTATTTTCATAAGAAATGATAATTCCTCTAACATCCAATAGCGACGGATCATTCAATACCTTATTCGTGAGGTTAGTATGGATTGACTTCTCTTCATTCAGATTGATTTTACATTTATCACTACATTCTAGGAGTTTGTAGATATGTATATATATATATATATATATATATATATATATATATATATATATGTGTGTGTGTGTGTGTGTGTCTTTGTCCGTTTCTAATATTGCAATGTAAACATTGCGATGGCCCCCTCTTGGTTGTTTGGAGTATCACACAGGTGTAAAGTAGGTAGAGTATTGGACCAAGTACACTACCTTGGGGGATTTTTTGTTTAAATTCTTTAATTTCGAAATATTCCTGTTTAATCCTGAGGTGTCTGCCTGTCATGTATGATAATAACAAAAAAAATATATTCTTTTGGGAACATAAAATTTAATTTGTGGATCAGATCTTTTTCCTACACCTAAGTATTTAAAATGAGTATGATTTGAGAAACCACGATTACGATGTCCACTGTAGGACGACACCATCGTTCAGATCTCCTCCTGAAGGAGTATTTTTTTGTAAACGGTATCCTATTACAAAACGTAGGAAAAAATAAATAGATATTCTGGATTAAGGAGTTAAATTGTAAATTTCTATCCGACAATGTAAAATGGAAATAAATAGAATATAATAGAAATAGTAAATAAAAAAATGTCTTATAAAGATATATAATTTTTTACTTTCTTACATGACAGTTATGGTCTAGATTAGAGCTGTCTATATGCAATAGTTTTAGCCTATAGACCATAAGGTCTATCAATTGCTAAATTAACATCAATTGAAAAATAATATAATTATTTTAAAACTTTATTCTACATTACAATCCAAAAATTGACTTTGAAACTTTGTAACAATTGGTTTAATGTATGATATAATCTCCTGAAGATGATTTCAGTTCGAAACGAGAGCGATGTATAAGGACTTAATAAAGTTTTTTTTATTCAAGTCAAATTTCATGATTTATAACTGGTCGTAATCAACCAAAGCAATAAGGCGATAGAATTTTATTGTAACAATAAAGCGACAACATTTATAATAATTGTCATGTATTTGTTGATATATATAATAATGGTAAAATAGTATTGATAAATCTGCAATATAGGGATAGTATTGTTAGTAATTACTTGTTTGGGAAATATATTGAATAAATATAATTTTGTAACAGACGTAATGTGAGTAGCGGAGGGAGCACATCACTACCAATCTGAAGACAGTGAGTTCAAACTCAAAGCGCCAAAGAATTTCTGTTCGCTTTTACACTCTCCAGGTCACGTGATAAACTAGGGTCAAATCTAGAGTAAGTAGTTAATCCCCCAATGAAGCCATTAACTTATTCAAGTAAGGTTATACACAATCCTCCTTTAATAACGTTTGGCCCAAGTAAACTTGCCTCTCCAAGACAAAAATGAATACAAAGGAATCATTTTTACTACCAAATAATATAAAAAATTATTTTAATCAACAGTTTTATGGAATCATAATTTAACACTATTTTAAGCAAAATGGGACGAAATAACTATATTGCATAACTTGCCCTTTTGGGAAAAGATTTATCCCATATAAAACTAAAATTAAGTCTAAACTAAGTATATAAAGAAGTTATAAATTATAAAGAATAAAAATAAGTAATATAAACACAAATTTTTAAAGTAAATTTCTACTTTAGTCAAAAAACAAATTATTTTAGTTAAATTTTATTAAATAATTACCATCAATATAAATAAAGTAGCTTAACCTATGCGTTAAAACAGCTGTCGTATCACATAACCTATAACATAAAATAAGCTGTTTTGTGATATCATATGTTATCACTTATTTTAAGCCAAATGGGACGAAATAACTATATTGCATATATTATGTAGATTAAATTATGTAAATTAAATGTTAGATTAAATATCTACAATTATCTTGAAAGGGGTTTCTCCTTTTTAAATCTATTCATTATTAAATTAATTTAATGAATTATTATTTGAAAACAAAACTGTATTAACGTTAACTTGTCATCCACTACAAGTTTTACAAAATATATTCCAGCATTAGTGGATGAATAAAACGTATTCTATGAGCGATTGAAAATTTGAACTATATATATATATATATATATATATATATATATATATATATATAGAGAGAGAGAGAGAGAGAGAGAGAGAGAGAGAAAGAGAGAGAGATAAAGAGAGAAAGAGAGAGAGAGAATGAGAGAGAGATAAAGAGAGAGAGAGAAAGAGAGAGAAAAAGAGAGAGAAAGAGAGAGAGAGTGAATGAATTAATAGTAGGAATTGAAAAAGAGTAAGAAATACTTATTATAAGTAAAATAAGTTTTCCAGCAACAATTTTAATCTGAAAAACACAAGTGTCTATCATTTGCTACAAGGATATTTATTCAGTGGAGACACGAAGCCAATATAAATCGGGTTTTGTTCAGTTAAATTGAAGCTCACTCATTACCATGACTTGTACGGTCTGTCTTAGTAAATAGGTATTGTTTGAAGCCGCGAAAACAATACATCCGATATGAATGCTCGTATCGTCTTTAAGAACCGTTAAAGTTCTCGACACCGAACACCCATACAACACCAGAAAGAATAGAACTTGCAAAATCATTCGGCGTAAATTCAAATCTAAAACCAGAGAAAGTCTTGCGGCCGACACACTTCCGACATTTTCCCAGGCGTTATTGTAGTATAGGCAATACCCTAAGCTCTTTAAGTGGCGGCTGAGCCCGTGATGGACTGCCACGGAGGTACGGCTAACTTTCTATATAAAACACGAGGTCACGTGACCGGCGGAGAAAGTAAAGCCGTTAGGAACACATATTCATTAGAGCAAATACGGCCTACGCCAAATATTCTCCCAGCTAGAACAGGCTACAGTTAACCAGCCTACCGTGCAACTGTTTGTAAAGGTTAATTGATTGCTAGGTTCTCTTCATCTCGAAAGATTTAGCTTCAATAGTTTTGTTCCGATACAAAGAGCATTCAACCAAACAAAACCGTTCTAGAGATATAGTTTGTAGAAACGATATAAAATTAAATTTAACAGTAATTTCTTTGGAGTGTAACAGTAATTGGTTGTTTTATACAAAAGGTGTTTTTGTTTCAGCTATAAATATTTTGAAAATTTTGTTTTTGTTTTATCTCAATTTTTATTGAAGTATATAGTAATTTTCCCACTTGTTTACTTACATTCTAGATTTGAAGATTATTAATTTCTTATTTGCAATAGGTTTAGGTAGTCAAATGAAGTTATAAATGACAATTGTAATTTTAAACCTGAAGTTCGATGTAACTTTATCTTAGCCTAATACAGAGTTGGATCCAGTTCAAAAACATTTAATCGAATTTTTGTATAATCTCAACTTCTTGTTTGTATAAAGGCTTTCCTAAATGGTTTCCTAATTGATTTCTTTTACGTATGTTGATAGAGTTTGTAACTTGAACTTTCTTTAAAAGTTATTTCACAACAACCACACATATAAACGCTTTGTTGTACTTGTATACTCGCAGGCAGTGAAGTCGTAATAGTTTCTATGTCTTATCCTTTAGGGTGACAGCCTCGGCCGCATAATACTGAATATATTTTATAACTATTCATTGTACGCAATTGTTAAATGTATGTTGTGTAATTGGACGGAATGTACGAAAAAAGTGAACAGCGAAATAAGCGCCTAATACAAAATGTGCGAAATAAGCGCCCAACCCAAGGTGGCTAGAATACACCCCCCTTGTGTACAACCAACCTGACCAGCACTCCTAACTAAGCCCAAGGTCATTGAACCAGGGATTTCTATCCCCTTTAACGGCGTGGCGACAGGTTAACTGACTATATTCCTGTAACTAACCTTCATTGTGTGAATATCGTGCGTCTAGGTGCGAAGTGCTGCTAATTCAGTGCTATATTAGTTTGTGCTATCAGTTTGTTTTCTATAATGGAACTTACTGCAACTAACAAAGGAAAGCCGTGCCCCATTTATAACGGCTACTCTTATAACTGTAAACGCCAAAATTTGGAGGGAACTATATTCTGGCGACGATCAAAGGAGGTCACAAAGGTGTCGAGGTGACATGTAAACACGTCGAGGTGTTGGCTACGAGTGAACATCAGCGTGGCGCTCCAGAAGAGGTACGTTTGGAGGTAAACAAAATTCTTCAATCGGCGAAAAAGCTGGCCCAGAAAGAAGACACGGCTGTCTCAAAAATCTACAATCAGGAGTTAGGTGTGATTCAAAACAGAAGCTACGGATTCGTAACAGAGATCCCAGCTCTGTTTGCTACAAAGAGAGTTCTGCAACAGCAATGAAGAAAGCACAAGGAAATCTGTCAGAACCAGAGAAGCTTGATGGCATAATGTTTGACGACGAGACTCTGACGATGAAAGATGAAAGCTGCTTTCTATTAGCGGAGGACAAATCAGGCGAGAGAATTATGATTTTCAGTAGGAAGTTAGGAAGAGACGGATTGGCATCATGTAAAGACCTTTTCATGGTCGGAACTTTCAAAAGCTCTAGTAAACAATTTTCACATATTTACTCTATCAACGCTGATTTCGTTATCTCGGTCGAGGAAACAAACATATATCCAGTGGCTTTTGCTCTGTTACCAAATAAAAAAAAGAAACATATGTCACGCTTTTTCAGCTAATACTTCAAGTTATACCCGACTGGATTCCAAGACAAGTAAATGTAGATTTTGAGGCTGCTGCAATATCGGCTCTGGAAGACGTTTTCCCGACAGTAGAAGTAAAGGGGTGCTACTTCCACATGAAAAAGTGTTTGTTGCGGAGTTCAAGTTCAGGATCTAGGTCTTTCGCGGAGCTACAAGGGAAACTAAGTACATCGCACACTCATATAAATGTGTGCTACTCTTGCATTTCTCTAGCCCGACAATGTCATCAATGGGTATTTGAATACATATTCTCAAAAACCAGAAAATGACAAGTTAACAAAGCTTTTTTTGTGATTATTTCGTTAAAATTGTGATTGGAAAGTAAGCAAAACTATATAAAGCTATTGAATTGCTACAATATGGAGCATAGAACCAAAAATTCTGTTGAAGGTTGAAAAAATAAACCTTAATAGTATGTTTCAAAGATCTCGTCCCAAGGTCAAAAAACTGATTCATTGTTTAACGCCTGAAGCTGAAAACTCAGCGTGCATGTTTATGAAAATTCAATTGAACATGAAATAAAGCGAAGAAAACTCAAGTATAAGAAAATGGATGAGGCTATTGAAAAAAACAATCAAGAATTATGAAGAAACTTGTGATATAAGGGCTTGTCTCCACAACTTTCTCCTACCTACAAAAGCTTGATTAAGAAGACAGTCATGAAAAAATCAAAAGAAATAAAAACAATTTAAAACACATATATATAATAAAAAATTAACGAGCTTTCCCAAGGCTAGCTTTAATCACGCCTGAGTGATAGAAATGTATTACTACCATTTAGCCAATCCAAAGTCTGGATAAAATGTGAAGGAAATCAGACGTAGACATTTGAATACGTTTAAACATTCGTAAGAGGAACAGAGTGGAATACCCAGGCGCTGGTATTTTCCCTTTCCGCTGGGCGCTTATTCCGTTGGGCGCTCGTTTTGCTGGGCGCTATTTTCGCGACAACATTAGATGAAAGTAGGTCATATTCCGGGAAACAATCATAAAGGTCATAGATGCCACTTTCGCCGGCAACCCACCTGGGATCTGGGTAAATGCAAGCACCCCCCCCCCCGTGTCAGGGCCTAGAGCTTATATTAGGCAAACCGATAGCGAAGAAAGATCTATTTTTCACGTACCTGGGCCGAAGTAAACATTTGGGTACTGATTCTGAAGAGGATTCTACTAAAAACCGTTACATTCAGAAGGTTCTACTGGTATCGGGTAGTTCTGGGATAACGGTCGAAATCGTAAGCTCGGGTTGGTGTACGCGACTCAGTTCAATAGAGCACTCATAACAATTCAAAAGAATGTCGAGTAATTGGGATTGTGACTCCTAGCCGTGGTTTTAAGCCTGACGCCAGCCGCCTAAGTGTGGAAGTCATGTGCTTACGGTAGGATTCGTTGGTTTAGTGGTTTTACATGCTGGGTTTTGGATAATCTAATATTTACACCTATCTTTGTACTTTTTTAGGTAAAGGACTTGAACTCTATGAGCTAGATTCCTTTACCCCAATTCTACTAATTTTTCACCATCTTCAACCTCCTAATCTTTTGCACAATCTTGACAAACACTCTTGCAACATTGCCGCGTACGGAAGTTGTTTTTATTACAGACACTGTTTACAACAATCCATCATGCTTAATGGATCTTTTGGCTACCCAAGACTTTAGTAGAACCAGTATATTGAGAGTTAAAAGTAAATGGAATATCTTTGAAAAAAACCAAGGATTGGTTGATTGTTCACGAGAGATTATATGACCAAAAATGTACGTCGAATCGACTTAACGTTGCAACGATCGCATGATCATGAATGGGAGAAGGCTCGTCAACCACAACCAATCAAACTAACCGGGATGTGATACAAAATCCAGTTATAGTAGTGTTGTCATATTTTGCTTCCGCTCCTGGACAATGTTAGTGAGAACACTAGAGAGGTTAAACCTCTTGTATTAATATTATGAACATCTCAGTATATAAGATTTAACAGCGTACTAAGCCTATCTGTGATTGTGTGCTTAGTTTTATCTTCTTATTACATTAGGCTAGAACGCAATTATAAAGCAACAGAGAACACAGTAACGTAATTATAATGAATAAGCAATAAACTCAGTGTCAGCATCTTCAGAAGGTTAGAGGATCTTCTTTTTAGTTTATATATAACCTTCTGATGATGATAACTGCGTTGGCGAAATGTACATAAAGGTTGTGTAGATATTTGTAGAAAATATTTATTACTTTTTAATAATTAGAATGAATTGTTTATTATTTTGAAAACAATATTGTACTAAGAGGATGAAAAAATTGTTCCCATTGCCTATAAGCGTTTGCACATTCCAAAATAATGTATTTAAACTTTCTGTGAATGTCTTTACTTAACCATAAAGCTAGAATATGCAACACTATAACTTGTTACTATAAGACTAAAATACTATGTTTTAATAAAATCAAAGTTTTCCTAAAGTTGTATTTTCGCCTTTTATTTGAAGTTTTCTCGCTACATAGTACCACCAATATTGTAAGAGAATTTTCCTCTTAGATACCTTATTTGAGAAAGGTGGTTTTTCTCATTTAAACAGTTTGTTTTGACATATATTCCAATTATACAACTTATATGTTAAAATCATTGTAAACTTTCTATTATTAGGGGCATTTATTACGATAAAATTAAGTTATTTATGAAATGTTTAATTTTATAACGAATAAAAAACCTAATATCTGTACTTCACGTACTTCAATTTGGTAAAATTAAAGTTTACACAAGATGATCTTTCAGCTATAACATTAATAAGAATGTGTTTTCAACATTGGCTATAAAAATAGTGTAATATAACTCACTTCTTTTGAAAAAGGCGATATTTCGATTTTAAAACATTGTTTTACAATGTATCGTTACACAGAGTATTCAACTCTGTATCAATATAAACCAAATTAAATACATAATAAAGACAGAAACTTTAGAAATAAAAAAATAATTTGCAACATACATAATGGTAAATATAAAAGCACCATTGAACAACCTAACAAACTGCCCTAAATTAACTGGATCCATATATTTGAGCAAAAAAGCACTTGAATTAAAACCATAAACAACTTATAATTTTAATGTATTTTGTATATTTTTATTTTATTATTAATAAATAAATAATCAGATCAGTTACATAAGTAATTGAGTAGCTAGTAAAATATAATCTAATGCAGTATTGTTTTCAAAATGACAGCTGACTTATTGATATTCTCGAAACCAAGATAAACAACCATAGCAGAAAAATATTAATTAGGCGTTATTATTTACTTTTTGTTATAGTTGTACTTTATAGTTTTAAGAACAACCATAAGGAAGCTGTGGACAAATGAAAGTTTGATGGAAATATCAAGTTATATAACCAGTTCTTGTGACATTATTTTCAGGGCTTGCTACAGAACTTACTCGTACAAAACGTAAGACTCATATATATTATTGTAATTAATAATAGTAAAACATGTTTAGACAGTTAATTTCTTTTTCTTAGTGCGTATTGTACATTCTAATTGATTTTCTGAGAGTGTAAAATAAACGAGGCGGAAGACAAATTGATTGCCAAACGTGTTTGTCTATTGATAGAATCTACTTAATGTATTGAGTTTTGTGCTTCTATAATGATATTTATAGGCTCTTTCTAACGGTATCCTATTAAAGCACAAACATTTTATTTATCGAAAGATTATGCTTATAAGATTATTTTTGACTAGTCCTTCTTAGTAGTTATTTTCTTCATTTATTTCCTACAATTTTCCTAAATGTTTATTCTTGTCTGCATTTCTGACTCCATAACTACCCCTCTATTTCTTCAAACATTTGACAATGTCGACGATATTTTTGAAGCAAAATATTATGAATATTTTGAACGTTTGCAGATGCCTCTATTTTTTCAATTATCGTAGAAGTCCAACAAATTTTCAAAACAATCGTCTTTAAGTCGTTAGAAAACTAGACATAAGATGTTACACTTCAGATAAGTTACCAGATATCCGTAAGAATGAACAAATTAACCTGAAGTCTTCCAAAGTCGAGACTATATGATGGTTAACGCTAAAAGCTGTTTTCGTCTTCACTTTGCCTCATCTGCCAATAGACGCCGACCAAAGATCTCCTCTTGCCAGACGCCCCTTGCCTAGATCTCTCCGGCACTCCTGAGAACCCCGCTCGGAGGGCACGGTGTCGAATGATTGAAATGCCAAGAAGAACAAGCACAGGTTAAATGAAAAGAATGAAAAATCTTTGCTTGGAGGTTATGTTTAAAACATTTTGAAACACAACTTCCAATATTCTCTCTAAAATCGTATATTTGATTAAATTATGGGATTATGTGGGAATTATTATGGGAATTATCATACAACTTCTAAAAAGAAATTACACATATTATGTCCTATCAAGTTAACGATAATGTATTTATATAATATAATGAAAGGTCAATAAATAAGGATATATTGCTTCCTAATTTTATGATTTTTAAAGCTCTTTCAAAGGTCATTAGAATATAGAAGTATATTTAAGAGAAATTGAAATAATGCTACATCTCTATCGACCTAATGGCTTATACGATTTAATCGTTTTCTACCCAAATAGTTTGAAGGTTGTAGATATTATAGACTTGGTGCCTATTTTTATGCGTTACGTGTCACTCACGTTTCATAAAAGGTCAATGATACATTGTTTCATTAAATATTTCGTAATCTTGGTTTTTAATAATTTTAAAGCAATGTCTTTTAATATATTTTACAATGATTTGTGTTTAGTACAACATTTAAAATAAAATTTAAAAACAAATATTTTCTTTTGTAAATACTATCGTATTTAATAACTATAAATTAGTTCTTAATAGGACACCAGTGTGTGAACAAAAAAGTAGAGGAAAAATTAAACAGCAGTTAAATAAAAGTAGTAACAAAAAACACAGAAATTCTGACAATTTTAAATGAATAATTTTAAAGGATTTGTACATTGTATTCGATCAAGGACCGTACGAGACGGTTTACCTATACAACAATGTAAAATCACATTCAATCACGAGTGCTGTGTTATTGAGGATGGCTACAACAAAGAACGCGTGAAAGGTGTAAGGACCACTAGGTCAAGGTGTAAAGTAGGAAGCGCGAACAAAGCACGCTCAGGCGTTCTCAGTCCTTGTGCAACGTAACCACTGTATAATCAATTATGGTGAGGCGTCTTCTGGAAAAATTATAGTATGCATTGAGTGCTGTGTGAAGGAACACTATCAGGGTCAAGCAGCGATGGAATTGTGAATGTACAAACTTTCCGTGAACATTGCGACAGTAGGAATGCAATCTTCCAGTCTTACTTCTAAGATTTACTTCCAAAAATAAAAAAAACATTTAATTTAAAATAAATCATAACAGCAAAATTTGGATTGTAACCGTGTTAAATTTGTTTCTCAAAATCTGTTATACTACTTTATATGTAATAAAAACTATTTAGAAAAAACTAAGTTTAAAGGGAACTTTTAAAATTTTTTGTAGTCAAGTTTTATAAATTTAGATTTTTGAAAATAATGTACCAACCTTTCTCCTATCCTATAACCTCATTCTTTTTTACTCTATTTTCAATTCCTTTTATTATTTCACAGTCTTATTATATATATATATATATATATATATATATATATATATATATATATATATATATATATATCTTGTTCAAAGCTTTAATCGTTAATAAAATACTTTTTATTCATCCACTCAAGTTCAAATACATTTTTTTAAACTTTTAGTGGATAAAACTTGATGTTAATACAGTTTTTTCAAATATTAATTAATTAAATGTAATTAATGAATTTTATTTTTACGCAATATACTTATTTCGTCTCATTTTGCTTAAAATAAGTGATTAGAAGACACAATAAAACAGTAAAGCTTGAAATGTTTTGTTTGAAACTTATCAAACAATGGAGTCATTTTTTTAGACGAAGAAAACGAAATTGAAAACGCAAAACTAGTTCTAACCAGTAATTTGTAACATGGAGAACTAAAAAAATCTATGTTCTAAAAAATCGGTTTTGAACTTATGAACTGGAGAATCGATTAAGAATTTAAAGTATTAGTATATGAAATAATAAATATTTACTAATCACCTATTAGATCAGCTCTCTGGCAATTAATGATAATTTTACCGAAATCTTGTTGCTGTTCATGACGAGCTGGTTGTTAATTACTTATTATGCTTTTGCTATTACTTCCGACCAGACTTTTTGTTAACTAAATGTTGTTAAATTGTTAACATACACTTGGAGGAAACGTTATCGTCTTACGACTTCTTCAATTTCCTGAAGTCGTAAGACAAAAACATTTCCTCCAAGTGTAAGTTAACAATTCAACAACCTTTAGTTAACAAAAAGTCTGGTCGCAAGTAATAGCAAAAGTGTAATAAGATAATTTTACACTTAGTGCCAACAGCAATCAAAGAGTTTTATTATTTAAACAATAACATGTGTTTTATTGAGTAATTACTTTGTAGTAAGTTTAAGGTCAAGACTTTTATCAGATTTAGTGAGCTGCGAGAAACCATTTACATTTCTAAAAAATATAAAAATAACTGGAGCGATTAAGGTGAAATTTATTTCAAAATCACATTACTATAATAGTAATATAAATTCTTGAAATATTTATTTATTACTCGAAATAGTTTTCGTATTATCCAGTGCTAAGTTGGTTATAAATGATAACATCTTCACACGTAATAAATGCTTGTATGATTTTACCTCTGAAGATGTTATCGTTGTTAAAGAAATGTGCATAAGGTATTGTAATATTAAATAAAGATTATAAATATAATGTGACTGCTTTATAATTGGTTTTACAGTTGAAAAAAATAATCTGGCCTTGAGTACTAAAGTGTTAAATATACAAGAACTTTTTAAATACAAATGAAAATATTTAAAAGTAGCTTTTCTTAATGAATTTGAAGCACCAAATATTTCTGTTTATGTGCTGGATTGTGCCAAACTGGGTTTTGGTAGAGCGTTCTAGCTTCTTTGGGAATTTTCGCCAGATGTTTCTAGTCAAGTACAAGAGCAATATACTTGGTAAGTTTAATACAGGAGAAATATTGAAAACAGTTTTTAAATTAATGTTTTTTAGGGTAAGTATTTCTAAAGGGAAAATGGGTTGATTGTTCGTCTAGACTCAGACCCTCTTTCTATATATTCGTTTGGACTCCATTTTTTTTCTTGATTCATGTTAAGAATATTTCATCCATTATAACATCACCTGTTTTTTTTCATCAAGCTATTCGTTTGCTTATAAGTCCAGCTTACGTGCGTAGCTCATGCTCAAGAATCTTACCCTCATAGAACGTTGACAACCACCAGCACGATCTTCGCTTCATCCACTTCTGTCCAGAATGTTGATACCATCATATTATCGCAAATTTTTAAGCCACTATATTCTCTTGCTTGGCATATGCTTACCTTAATTTGTCTCGAATTATTATTAAACGGAGGGAATACGTAAGCCATAGTAAGGCTTCCAATCGAGCTGCCTTTGTTTTGGGTTATTTTAGTTTGTTTATTTGCTTGACTCAGTACATGTTCTGACAGTCGACTGGATATTTATTAATCTTCTAACTGTCCGCATTTTAAAAGCTTCTAATTTATACACACGCATATAGGGGTCCAGTTAGAAAATCGAAGTAGGCATGTACGGAGTGAGATACTCTTCAGCTTTACAGCTAAATATGCCTTACATGTTCAGTTCTGTACCTAATTTCTTGAGTGTATTTATAATTACCGTTCAAGTAAGACGAGATACATATTTTGTATAAATAAAACGACTGGTTTACAAGTCAAGTATTGACACTTATTTATATAGCGGCGACATTTCGCTAAGAGATTAGTTACCATATTCAAGCCATCTTCAACACAATTGATTCAACAGACTTTTCTGTTTTAAGAGCCTACGTTGTTTCACTAAAACAAACTCACAGCCATCTTTGTGAAACTATTGAAAAACGTTTCCTGAAGATGGTAATGAACCTGTTACCGAAACTTCGCCGCTAAATAAATAAATAACAATACTTGACTCGCAAACCAGTCGTTTTATTTATACAAAATTTAAACCTAGCGAATGTAATATGAAGACGAGCATATTATTTGCCACTCTCGTATTAGTATCATTATCACAAGCATAGTTAAGGTACTTAAAATGTTTGGACTAATAGAATCGAGATAATTAATCGATTTTTTGTTGAAATAACGATAACTAATCAGATTACACAATCGATCTTGCTGTAAATAATGTAGAGAGATCGAAGATATGTCATGATAGTACTATTTTGCTCCGAAGAAAAATTTTTAATATACAGTAAACGTTGTGTCATTACACTTAATTTGTACAATTATACTTATCATAATATATATATATATATATATAATTATATTATATATTAATATATATATATACATAATTATATTATATATTATTATTATTATTATTATTATTATTATTATTATTATATATATATATATATATATATATATATATATGTATGTATGTATGTATGTGTGTGTGTGTATGCGTGTGTGTGTGTGTATGTGTGTGTGTGTGTGTGTGTGTGTGTGTGTGTGTGTGTGTGTGTGTGTGTGTGTGTGTGTGTGTGTGTGTGTGTGTGTGTGTGTGTGTGTGTATGTGCGTGTGTGTGTGAGGGTGTGTATTCATTTATCCTAAAGCTACCTAGAACACCATTAAAAATTTACATTACATTTTTTTATAAAACATCAAAATATATTTTACCTCCTACTCCTAGAAAATATAAGAATTAAATAGTGTTAGATTCAAATTCCATGTTAGAACTGTTCAGCGAAGGGAATTAGAAATCTCTCTACGGTGAAAACAAGACTTTGTATCAGAACAAAACCAAAGCCGTCCCTCATTAGTCATCCTTCACCGAGCCCAACCTATATTTCCCACTCTAATCAGCTGTACACGAATTTGCTTTGAGATAATCGCTTAGCAGGAAGCCATAGATTTATGCTATCTCTTGTGGTCTGTCTAGAAAAGTGTCTTCGTTCTAACTAAACAAGTTATTTCCAGGTAGACGCATTAATAAGGCGTATTTCACCTGAATTCCTACCAGTCAGTTTGAAATGGACCAAATGCAAATAATGTATGAGAAAGAATTTTAAAAATATAGGAATTAATCAAATTTAAAACAATTGAGTTATTTTCTATACAATTTTAAAGAATTTATAAATAATTGTATTACTAAAATTCGCAAAACCTACGTTAAGATTATTTGAGGGTTAGCCAAACACATAATTGCTTTTTCTTCTCATGGATTATTCATCCCGAAAGTTATCTCTAATTTTCTACACTTAATAATATAAAGGATGAATGTTTCTACATGTTACGAAAAGATAGACTTTTTCTAAGCCTATTGATTTAAACTGAAGTACTAATTATCATCATGGCCGTGGTCAGGATATTTTGTCGGAGAGGACGCCGTAATTGGGAGAAGGCTTACATTTGAGAAGTCGAAGGTAAAACATGTTCAAACAGAATTGAAAATTCCGTCAGTATAGCAGCTTGTACTATTTATTATGGAAGTTTACTATGCACCTGACCCTCCACTGAATTCTCCCCTACCGCCTCTTAATGTTCTGTTATCGTATTGTAGCCTAAAAACCATTATCTCTACTTAATCTTTACTTAAAGAAACTTCTAGCTTTTCTTGTCGATCAATTTGTCGTTAAATCTCACCTCAACATTGTTGAGAAAATTTCATTCGGTTTCACTCACTTTACCAAGTAATTTATTTTAGTTGTCACAAAATAATTCTCAGCTTTAATGCAACAGTTTGCTTCAAACTGAGCTGGGGATGGTCGATCCAGTGTCTTTAACGGATCGGAGATTTTAGTGTCAGCGCCAGGTTTGGATCAGTGACTTTTACCGGTGACTTTAGTGCCGGTAACAAGGGATACTGAGGCTGCTCTGTATGTCAATAAAAAGGAAGGTATACCACACTCGTGAAATTATTTCACACCTCGCTTTTTTCTATTCTGGAAGGCTCATTTTATTTAAAAATAAACTCCTATGAAATTTAGAACAAACTACCGAGTGGGAAATAGCCTCTACTGTACACAACACTGTCACACTTGAAACCTGATACAAATCGACCACCCACACACGACGTAAATGAGTAGAACCAGTGGCAGCGACAAATAAACCAATGACAGCCGTGGTAAAATATCAGCAACTTTTTAGTCGCGACAGAGAGATTTTACCCAATCACAGAAGAGACAACATTCATCTCCCCTTCAGTCAACGACTCTGCACGATAACCGGCGACGTGAGCCGAGGAGTGAGAGCAGTCAGTGACAGCGACAAATCGACCAGTTTCATCCCTTTCATCCAGTTACTGCTACATTTTGCCCAATCACAACAGAAGCAGCTTTCGATTGATCCATTGTCACTGGAACTGGCTTTTTCCATATTTTGTCACTAGTACTACCAGCGACAAACTCATATCCGTGAAAAGTCACCGCGACAGAAAATATCAACCATCCCTAAACTGAGCTTCACCACTGAAGGCTTGGTCGTCAAAGAATCAAATTGGTTACAGCAAAATAGAAAATAAATATTGGTGGAATCAAAGATCCTGGTGGAAACATTATCGACTTACAAAAATAAACTTCTATTTCTTACTTAACTCAAATCCTATACCTCTCGTGAAAGCTACCGTGTGAGAATAAAGCCTATTGCCGTGTGAAGAGTGGGAAGCTAGATTTCAGAGATTTGTAACGAATGAGAGAAAGGAGAGCAGGTCTATAAATCTCGATGCCTCCAGAAAACCCAATGTCAGGTAAAGCTGACAACGTGTACAAGATGTTTAAAGGAGATCTGTCATGATTCTAGTCTTCTGAAATATAGTCTAGCCTCAGAAGATCTCAGGAATGATCTGAAGACCTAAGAAGCCTTTGTTGCTTCTGAAATAAGCAACTGTCTAGACTGTCTAGTACGTTGTAATAACATTTTGAAGCCCTACTTATGTAGAGATTATTCTTCTAGTAAAATCAGATTAATTGTTACTTATGTTTAAACTACAGTATATATGCTACAGCAGGTGTTATCTTACACACGCATTTGTCTCTATGGCTTAGTAATTTGTTCCTATCGCCTGATCATTTGTTCCTATTGCTTAATCATTTGATGCTATTGGGTAATTATTTGTTCTTATCGCTGAATAATTTGATTCTACTGCTTAACCAATTGTTCTTATTGCTTAATTTTTAGTTCATATTGCTTAATTATTTGTTGCTATTGCTTAAACCTTTTTTCTTAGTGTTTAATTATTTGTTCCTGTCTCTTAACCATTTGATGATATTGCCTAATCATTTGTTTTTATTGTTAAGTTTTTTTTAAATTTTGCTTAACCATTTGTTGCTATTGCTTGAACATTTTTTTTATTGCTTAGTAATTTGTTCATGTTGCTTAATCAATTCTTCCTATCGCCTGATCATTTGTTCCTGTTGCTTAATCATTTATTTCTATTGCTTAGTCACTTGATGCTATTGGATTGTTATTTGTTCTAATTGCTGAATAATTTGATTCTATTGCGTAATCATTTGTTCTTATTGCTTCATGTTTTGTTCATGTTGCTTAATTATTTGTTTCTATTGCTTAAATCTTTGTTCTTAGTGTTTAATTATTTGTTCCTGTTGCTTAACCATTTGTTGCTATTGCTTAAAGATTTGTTTTATTGGTTAATAATTTGTTGATATCGCTTAGTAGTTTGTTCCTATTGCTTAATCATTTGATTCTATTGGATAGTTATTTGTTCTTATTGCTGAATAATTTGATTCTATTGCGTAATCATTTGTTCTTATTGCTTCATGTTTTGTTCATGTTGCTTAATTATTTGTTTCTATTGCTTAAATCTTTGTTCTTAGTGTTTAATTATTTGTTCCTGTTGCTTAACCATTTGTTGCTATTGCTTAAAGATTTGTTTTATTGGTTAATAATTTGTTGATATCGCTTAGTAGTTTGTTCCTATTGCTTAATCATTTGATTCTACGACCTGATCATTTGTTCCTGTTGCTTAATCATTTATTTCTATTGCTTAGTCACTTGATGCTATTGGATAGTTATTTGTTCTAATTGCTGAATAATTTGATTCTACTGCTTAACCAATTGTTCTTATTGCTTAATTTTTAGTTCATATTGCTTAATTATTTGTTGCTATTGCTTAAACCTTTTTTCTTAGTGTTTAATTATTTGTTCCTGTCTCTTAACCATTTGTTGATATTGCCTAATCATTTGTTTTTTTTGTTAAGTTTTTTTTTAATTTTGCTTAACCATTTGTTGCTATTGCTTGAACATTTTTTTTATTGCTTAGTAATTTGTTCATGTTGCTTAATCAATTCTTCCTATCGCCTGATCATTTGTTCCTGTTGCTTAATCATTTATTTCTATTGCTTAGTCACTTGATGCTATTGGATTGTTATTTGTTCTAATTGCTGAATAATTTGATTCTATTGCGTAATCATTTGTTCTTATTGCTTCATGTTTTGTTCATGTTGCTTAATTATTTGTTTCTATTGCTTAAATCTTTGTTCTTAGTGTTTAATTATTTGTTCCTGTTGCTTAACCATTTGTTGCTATTGCTTAAAGATTTGTTTTATTGGTTAATAATTTGTTGATATCGCTTAGTAGTTTGTTCCTATTGCTTAATCATTTGATTCTATTGGATAGTTATTTGTTCTCATTGCTGAATAATTTGATTCTATTGCGTAATCATTTGTTCTTATTGCTTCATGTTTTGTTCATGTTGCTTAATTATTTGTTTCTATTGCTTAAATCTTTGTTCTTAGTGTTTAATTATTTGTTCCTGTTGCTTAACCATTTGTTGCTATTGCTTAAAGATTTGTTTTATTGATTAATAATTTGTTGATATCGCTTAGTAGTTTGTTCCTATTGCTTAATCATTTGATTCTACGACCTGATCATTTGTTCCTGTTGCTTAATCATTTATTTCTATTGCTTAGTCACTTGATGCTATTGGATAGTTATTTGTTCTAATTGCTGAATAATTTGATTCTATTGCGTAATCATTTGTTCTTATTGCTTAATGTTTTGTTCATATTGCTTAATTATTTGTTGTTATTGCTTAAACCTTTGTTCTTAGTGTTAAATTTCTTGTTCTTATTGCTGAATAATTTGATTATATTGCGTAATCATTTGTTCTTATTGCTTATTGTTTTGTTCATATTGCCGAATTATTTATTGTTATTGTTTAACCCTTTGTTCTTAGTGTTTAATTGCTTGTTCCTATTGTTTAACCATTTGTTTCTTTACTTAAACATTTTGTTTTTATTTCTTAATAATGTATTACTATTCTTTATCACTTGTAACTATTGCCTAACCATTTGCTGATGTTGTTAAGTTAATTCCATATGTAATTAATTTTCATACATTTTATTTGAAAGGTTGTTGAGGTAATTTGACTTAGAATATAGGTGGTGCCCACCTAGTTTCAGAATTTTCCAATTGGTTGAAAATTTTGTAATATTTACGATAGACTATCCCATAGCCAATCTGGAGGTAGCGTAAACAAACATCTATTTTAGTTAAGCTACCCTGCCCATGCAATTCTATAATTCTAATTCCAGTACCAATGGATCATTACTTCTCCTATTTATTCCTACCCAATTGTTACAAGAGGTTATAACGGGTAGACAATTCATCATGACTCCAGTAGAGAGTAGGTTTATATCAAGTGCGATGCCTTACACATGAAGTGTCCCTTATGTTACACCAGCAGCTACTTTATTCCTAACTACATTCACAACCCCTTTTATAACCTTCATACCAGAACTGGTTGGTCAAAGTAAAACTACAACAAAATTGGGTAGCTATTAGAAGAAAACGTACAACATAACACCAAATGTTTTATATCATGCAAAAATTATTTAGATAAATACTAAATATTTACTGGTTCGGTTCATTGTTGTCTTGCTACCATTAATTATTACCTTATACAACCATGTTTGTTGATGTTCCATTTATTTCTGAAACATTAATCCCTAATACTTGAAGATTCTAATAACGTTTTGAGTTATTTAGTTCCTTGTTGTAAATTTTTGTCAGTTTCCCATTTTCGTATCTTATGATCGAATATTCCCCCACAAAATCCCAATGGTCATAATGAACGGAAATATTCTCTTAACTTCGAAGTTAGGTCTCAATAGCCGATACCTATTTTACCGCGAGTAAGTACATTGTTTTCTAAAATTGAAAATGTCATTCAGGTAATAACATCTTCAACAATGCGACATTGTTAAAACAAATTGGCAAGGAAATATGAACAGCTTCCTGATTACCTGATGACATAATTCCTTCACAATTGCCGCTTTCCCACAGATAAATAACTACACGGAACCGACTGTCATCTTGTGGCGACATTCCTAGATCACAGATCGCATTAACCGCAATATTAATCTTTCAAGCAATCATTTCCTGCCATCGCAGGTTTCTAATTTCAGATAACGTTTTCGTTACATAATACGGTATATTAGATTTTTAACTGCGATATAGCTTACAGTATGATCATCGTCGAATTTATTTATTTCCGAAAAGGATTTTAAAATGAAAATGAAAGTTTTGATTGGAAGATTTGACAGGCATGGAAAATATTTATTAGGAAATATTGTGATGAACGCATTTCAAGACGTTTAGAGGTTTTAGGTAGATATTAAAGAGGCAGGAGGTGTTAGATCTCTTGGTGAAAAGGTGTTTGTATTAGCTTTTTAAGAATATGAAGAAATACGAATAGAAGATATGAAATGATGAAATCGAAATTAGAAGAGGCTGTAGGATATCCACAGAGAAAAAGGAATTAAAGCATTGTTGAAAGGAGTGTGTGAATAATTGTTCTCTGTCTGTCTGTCTGTCTGTCTCTCTCTCTCTCTCTCTCTCTCTCTCTCTCTCTCTCTCTCTCTCTCTCTCCCTCCCTCCAGCTGTCACACATATACGCTCGTACCAACACAAACATGTAACATACACACTTTCACTTATTTTATTCTCTGCTACTCTAGCATAATATTCTTCGTCCGTTTTCTTCTTCTATTTCTTATTCTAAGCACTCTACAAAAAAATGGTTTTTATATATTACAATTGGTATCTCACAAATTACTCTTGTATTCTTTTCTGTTCAATTGTCTAAGAACGTCATATGATAATGGCAGATACCATGCACGTTAAAATTGTAATGGTAAAACATGCAATGGTTTCTAAGATTAATATTTTAAAATTCAACCAACTTGATTCGTACCCGATTATTGAATTAAAATATATTTTATTAATAATATATTAAATAATTATTTTTAATAAAGATAGAACATTTTGTGATCAACTTTGCCACTGTGATTGTTTAACTTTGGTTAGTGCAATAACAAAATATTTAAATATTGGAAAATAGAACTGGATCCAGATTAGATAGTGTATGTCTAAGCTCAAGGAAACTCAACTAGACAGTAAAAATATGGTTCCGCAAATTAAAAACCGTCAAGATTGAAAATGAAAGTTGTATTTTTCTTTTACAATGTCCTTGCTTGGATAACATTTTATACTGCATTCAAACTCGGAAGCGTCTTAGAGGATTAGGTGACACACACACACACACACACACACACACACACACACTACCGCTGACCAGGCCTTGAGGCTTACCCGTACCGATGAGTCACCTACTTGGCCTTGGTCTACAAAACTAAAATTGTTTAAACTATAACATTTTTATAATTGTTACTGACATTTTTGGATTCTACATAATATTCCTTGGTCATAGAGGCCAAACACGACGTAGTTTTGTTACTGCTAAATATAATAGAATTAATAACAGTAGTTAAATATCTATTTCTGATATTTATTAGATTACATTAAATATTCATTAAATATCATGGTTGTTTAGCCTCTATTTCGAAGAAATAATACGTAGGATCCAAAAATGTTAGTAAAAATTATCTAAAAGTAAATATTTTAAAATGATTAGCTCTGTAGACCAATTCCTAGTAGGTGAGTAATGGAAAACCATTAGCGGCAGGTTGGCAGGTCAGTCATGTGAGTGTCCGTGCGCGTCGAGATGTGAGGGCCGTTTAATCCTCTGAGACGCAATCGAGTTAAGATACGATTTATAAGTATATGACGATTATAAGTGTAAACATCTTATATTATAAGTATTTTAAAACATTTAAAAATACAACTGTTTAATTTTGTTACTGTTTAGTTATAATGAATAAATTATTAATATTTTTTACTTATAGTTACTAGTTGTTATAAAAACATATTTCTACGCTGAATAAATAAAACGTGATGTCACGTTGACAACTTTATAATTTAAAATGCGGAATGAACCATGTCCTTGTTTAAAACCATAATTTTACATATTTAAATTTTAGAATTGAACATTTTTATCTACTACCTCTAGATCTTCGATTATAATTTTAAAATACTTATATAAAGCTTAAAAATAATGGTTGTTTAAAAAACAATAATTCCAAGTTTTGAAGCAGTAGGTTTGTATTTGAACTTACTACATTAACTTATATTTTCGACACAGAATATAACATAATATAGGAGTAGTAAAATAACCTGTCGAATATAATCTTACGTTATTATTTAATTTCATAAAATATTAAAGATTTTTGAATAATAAGACGATATTTTTTAAAGTTATTTAAACATAACCTCCGTACAACCTCTAAATGACGACAGAAGCAGTTAGAGTTATTATAGTGCTATTTTTGCTTTAAAAAATCTTCGGGAGGGTTCGTTTATCTTCGATTTGGTGATATAACAGTCATTCAAAGATATGAAGGTTCATATTTTTAGTATATGAAAAACGTATGACGTCATATGTCTACAGTTTTACTTCCAGCGGGTTAAGTGGTACTCTATAGACGTTTACACTTCAGGAAATAAATTTTATGTAACCAAGAACTTTCAATTTGAAAAATAAATAAGCTGTAAAATAAGTTTAAAGTTGATGTAAAATGTTTTAAAAGCGTTTCACAGGCTGTCGACATATTTAGTATTTGACTGAGTTGAGTACGCTAGTAAAATCTTAAGACACATACTTGTGGGTGTGCTCGCATGTCACTTGTAATAAACGACCTTAAGGGGATTTGATTACTGGTTACCTTGTATTCACTGCGATTCAGGCGATGAAGGGCGCAAGTACACGCATGCACTTCCACGAAGGTCCTATATCACGTGACTTGAACAGGTCGTGTGCCACAACGCTACAATGTAGATATGTATGACGTAATAAATACAAGAAGTGCTATAACCGTTATGGTACTGTTCCAGACTCAGATAAACTAACCAAATAATGGTTGAACCGACGTTTCATAGAGAACCACTTCATCGATCAAAATGTGATTTATTGCTTTCATTACAATCAGTATGAAACTCTAAACAGACCCTTATACACGTTTTCTATTACTTCACCATCTACTCAAAGATTTCGTGTTCCTATTTGTATGTTTCGAAAAAATATTTAGAAGTTTTAAATTGAAAATAACGTAGTGAGAATCGCATCTTAAAAGTAAATAGGGTTTAAGATTCGCATAATAAAACCAGCTGGCATTGGAAGATGGTACCACCTTGCCTGGTCTTAAAGCCATGGAACTATTTGTGTGGCTCACTCGGCAGAAACGTTTCCCGGAATCAGAAGTGTTCTACGGTAGAATGAATACAGTTGATCCACACTACCAGGTTTCGAGGTACCTGGGCGTTCGGAAGGTTCTACTGGTCCCGAGTAGCTGTGTAAAAGCGGTCGAACCGCAGTGTCTGGTTGGAGTTCGTCTTGTCCCACACCGGGCCGATCATCAGACCAGGCCTTTCAGCAAGGTCGCAAGACTCTTGCATCTTGGTAAGGACCATCAAACCACTCTACCCGACTCGGACCCGGGTGGGAGTCACGTGTTGTGGTTGGATTCGTGGAGGTAGATGTTTCTTATCCTAGACTGGAGATACTTCCACATGAAGGATCTATATTTGCGTTCTTCGACAAGGTACTAGAGTCGGAAGACAGGGCAGATGCTACTTTCATTCTTCTTTTCTCCCATCTTTCTTTCTCCTCTCTTTTCCCGCAAAACACGCTCCCGAATGTACTACTTATGCACCCTATTATTGCGTAATAGCCTCCTTACACAAGGTGTTTTATGACGTATGATTTCTTTGCTCAGTATTATAAGGTCGTGTATTTAGCATTAAGATTAGCAAATTACTTAATTTTTCTCTTACGTTTTATAAAAGATTGTTATTGATGTACATGCAGTATATTTTGCACTGGACACAAAGCATCCAAAGGCACTAGCCAAGTCACTAAGGTACACGTTAAGGCACTCAAGGTACTAGCCAAGTCACTAAGGTACACGTTAAGGCACTCAAGGTACTAGCCAAGTCACTAAGGTACACGTTAAGGCACTCAAGGTACTAGCCAAGGCACTAAAGGTATTAGACAAGACACTCTAAGTTGTAATCAAGGTAGGCGAAGAAGTGGCTCCACCTAAGCGATCCTACAAGCAAAAACCTCTAGTTCTGATAAAGAAATGTCTAATGGACACTGTACCAGATGGACCGACTACGATATTGTGGAGTGAAACCAGTCTTTTGAGTATTTCCTTTTTAGGAAATTGTTAGTCACGGACCTGCCGTGTAACATTTAATAACCGATGAAAGCCTATATAAAAGAAATGTATATAGATTTATCAACCGAGATGGGGAAGAACATCTGGGAGATATGAGTGGAAGTACGTAACCAGGTAAGAATAAACCAGATGGAAACAACAGATAATGTGAATAGAATTTAAAATAGATGTAATTTTGACGATGTATCTTGAATAACTATATGTTAAAATGAGTTATTATTTTTTATAAAATAAACAAACACATAAACTTTACCAAAACACATAAACAAATTAAACTTGTAACGAAACACTAAATCATAAGTAGTTATTTAAAGTGAAAACTATCAACTTACTATGCTGACGAGTTTCGAAAGCGACATTTCATTGACGACGTCTAACCTGTTCTTCGGCAATGGCGTTAGGCTTCGTGAATGAAACAACGGTTTCGAAACGTCTGAGCATATATAGGTAATAGTTTTCACTTGGTTCTTTAAATAATTACTTGATTCATTCATTGATGATGATTACAACAACCGTACATCAAGATGGTTACAACAACCATACATCAAGATGATTACAACAACCATACATCAAGATGATTACAACAAACATACATCAAGATGATTACAACAACCATACATCAAGATGATTACAACAAACATACATCAAGATGATTACAACAAACATACATCAAGATGATTACAACAAACATACATCAAGATGATTACAACAAACATACATCAAGATGATTACAACAACCATACATCAAGATTATTACAACAACCATACATCAAGATGATTACAACAACCATACATCAAGATGATTACAACAAACATACATCAAGATGATTACAACAAACATACATCAAGATGATTACAACAACCATACATCAAGATTATTACAACAACCATACATCAAGATGATTACAACAACCATACATCAAGGTGATTACAACAACCATACATCAAGATGATTACAACAACCATACATCAAGATGATTACAACAACCATACATCAAGATGATTACAACAACCATACATCAAGATGATTACAACAAACATACATCAAGATGATTACAACAAACATACATCAAGATGATTTCAACAACCATACATCAAGATGATTACAAAAACCATACATCAAGATGATTACAACAACCATACATCAAGATGATTACAACAACCCTACATCAAGATGATTACAACAACCATACATCAAGATGATTACAACAACCATACGTCAAGATGATTACAACAACCATACATCAAAATGATTACAACAAGCATACATCAAGATGATTACAACAACCATACATCAAGATGATTACAACAATCATACATCAAGGTGATTACAACAACCATACATCAAGATGATTACAACAACCATACATCAAGATGATTACAACAACCCTACATCAATATGATTACAACAACCATACATCAAGATGATTACAACAACCATACATCAAGATGATTACAAAAACCATACATCAATATAATTACAACAACCATACATCAAGATGATTACAACAACCATACATCAAGATGATTACAACAACCATACATCAAGATGATTACAACAACCATACATCAATATGATTACAACAACCATACATCAAGATGATTACAACAATCATACATCAAGATGATTACAACAACCATACATCAAGATGATTACAACAACCATACATCAAGATGATTACAACAACCATACATCAAGATGATTACAACAACCATACATCAAGATGATTACAACAACCATACATCAATATGATTACAACAACCATACATCAAGATGATTACAACAACCATACATCAAGATGATTACAAAAACCATACATCAATATAATTACAACAACCATACATCAAGATGATTACAACAACCATACATCAAGATGATTACAACAACCATACATCAAGATGATTACAACAACCATACATCAATATGATTACAACAACCATACATCAAGGTGATTACAACAACCATACATCAAGGTGATTACAACAACCATACATCAAGATGATTACAACAAGCATACATCAAGATGATTACAACAACCATACATCAAGATGATTACAACAATCATACATCAAGGTGATTACAACAACCATACATCAAGATGATTACAACAACCATACATCAAGATGATTACAACAACCCTACATCAATATGATTACAACAACCATACATCAAGATGATTACAACAACCATACATCAAGATGATTACAAAAACCATACATCAATATAATTACAACAACCATACATCAAGATGATTACAACAACCATACATCAAGATGATTACAACAACCATACATCAAGATGATTACAACAACCATACATCAATATGATTACAACAACCATACATCAAGGTGATTACAACAACCATACATCAAGGTGATTACAACAACCATACATCAAGATGATTACAACAATCATACATCAAGATGATTACAACAACCATACATCAAGATGATTACAACAACCATACATCAAGATGATTACAACAACCATACATCAAGATGATTACAACAACCATACATCAATATGATTACAACAACCATACATCAAGGTGATTACAACAACCATACATCAAGGTGATTACAACAACCATACATCAAGATGATTACAACAACCATACATCAAGATGATTACAACAACCATACATCAAGATGATTACAACAACCATACATCAAGATGATTACAACAAACATACATCAAGATGATTACAACAAACATACATCAAGATGATTTCAACAACCATACATCAAGATGATTACAAAAACCATACATCAAGATGATTACAACAACCATACATCAAGATGATTACAACAACCCTACATCAAGATGATTACAACAACCATACATCAAGATGATTACAACAACCATACGTCAAGATGATTACAACAACCATACATCAAAATGATTACAACAAGCATACATCAAGATGATTACAACAACCATACATCAAGATGATTACAACAATCATACATCAAGGTGATTACAACAACCATACATCAAGATGATTACAACAACCATACATCAAGATGATTACAACAACCCTACATCAATATGATTACAACAACCATACATCAAGATGATTACAACAACCATACATCAAGATGATTACAAAAACCATACATCAATATAATTACAACAACCATACATCAAGATGATTACAACAACCATACATCAAGATGATTACAACAACCATACATCAAGATGATTACAACAACCATACATCAATATGATTACAACAACCATACATCAAGGTGATTACAACAACCATACATCAAGGTGATTACAACAACCATACATCAAGATGATTACAACAATCATACATCAAGATGATTACAACAACCATACATCAAGATGATTACAACAACCATACATCAAGATGATTACAACAACCATACATCAAGATGATTACAACAACCATACATCAAGATGATTACAACAACCATACATCAAGATGATTACAACAACCATACATCAAGATGATTACAACAACCATACATCAAGATGATTACAACAACCATACATCAAGATGATTACAACAACCATACATCAAGATGATTACAACAACCATACATCAAGATGATTACAACAACCATACATCAAGATGATTACAACAATCATACATCAAGATGATTACAACAACCATACATCAAGATGATTACAACAACCATACATCAATATGATTACAACAACCATACATCAAGGTGATTACAACAACCATACATCAAGGTGATTACAACAACCATACATCAAGATGATTACAACAATCATACATCAAGATGATTACAACAACCATACATCAAGATGATTACAACAACCATACATCAAGATGATTACAACAACCATACATCAAGATGATTACAACAACCATACATCAAGATGATTACAACAACCAACTTTAACACAAAAAGTATTCGCGTGTATAAATGAGAAATGTTTAACAGTTCCTTGTTAAAAAAAAATGAAATATTTTTCTGTCTATTTTAAATGTATCTGTCTCGCAAAGAAGCTAAAATATATATGTTTAAACATTTATATTAAGGAACATTAGATCATAAAATTCATTAAAAATTAAAAAGATAACCCATATTGGATAAGGATTATTAAGAAAAGGGTTTGGATCAAAATGTTACCTTAGATTCAATTCCGCTAATTTTCTGTTTATCCTGGTTCTTTAGTTCCGGGGATGTACACTTTGTTTCTCAATATATTGTAATTTATTATTTATTAGGATTAATTTTTTCACATTCTATCGAGTTTTGGCAAAATTGTATTGCTACCAATAGGAATAATTTTAAAGTGTAGTTTACAGAATAATAATAACTTTTTTCATATGAAAATATAACAGGTTAGCAATCTGAAAATCGTAACAATGATCCGGAATAGTCTCAGTGTATAATGAAATATAACAGGCAGGTTCGAACGGAAATCCTCGTCTCTCACATCTGTTTCCGCGGTTGTGTGTAAAGGGCAGCTAAGGTCATTGGTTCTTTATTATTAAACACACCTATAGAATATATGTACCTAACAATTTATTTTTTAAATGGTATTTTTAACTGGGCAATACATTATTGTATATTTCACTTTAGAAAGTGTTTCAAAATTTTTTCCCCCAATATCATCCTCATCAAATTTTTAAAATAATTTAAGTCTTTTTTGTTTGTTTATTTCTATGTGATGAGTATATTGTATTTTGATATTTTGTTTATTTCAAAATATACCTATAGACACGCCCCCCCTCTCGTACAAAGCGATAATCTGCCATTCATATGCCGATGTCTTTAATTGAATAAAAACCGTTTCTATGACAGATTCTATTTCACAATTAACACTGGGATGGACAAGGACATTTTCAATGTCGTTTTTGCCACTCCCAATGCCTCCTCGATTTGTTGTCACGTTTGAGAGTTTCCTTTCAAAGCAGTTTACATCCAAGGTCGCATTTTTCCCTTACAATATATTCTGTTGAACTCTTAAGGAACGGAAGCCTGAGAAATAGTTTTATATTATAAACATGAATTGAGTTTAATGAATAGTAAAAGATAATTGTGTCATTTCTTACTGACCTAATCTTACACCAACGTATCTGCCATCTACGGAAAACATATATCCCTTTACAAAACATTTTACACAACTTCCATAAACTTGATACCCAGGAGAATAATAACACACATACTTAGAGCGAAACAACCTTGTGTGAAATATTTCTCCCTCATTTAATATCCAATTCAATTAACGGATTTACATAATCATAACCTTATTTTTTACACTTGTCCTTAAGATCAGTGTCTGGTTACTACGATAATACTGAGGATCGGATTTCCAGGCGAATTAAATTCTCCTAAGAACCTCCCCTACCTCAAAATAATATTGTTATTATAATAATAACAATAATAATTATTGTTGTTGCAATAATTATTGTGATGAAGGGTAAGTTCCTAGAGGAGTTTAACTCATTTGTTTTCAGTTATCGTGGTAAGCAGAAATGTATCTAGTTCAGCATAGTAGGCTAAGCGTAAGAAATAAGGTTAAAGTGATGTATTTAATTTATTTATATTAGTTATTAAATGAGGGAGAAGTATTTCACACAAGTTTGTTACACTTAAAGTATATTTCCTTTCTTTCCTAGGTATCACGTTTAAGGGCGAGTGAAATTAACCTTGGAAAAGGACATGACCTTCTGTATAAGGTTGATATAAGATTGGGTCGATACGAAATTAACAAGATATTATAATTGCCTTGTGCTATTTATCAAACTCAAGTCATGTATATATTTTTTTAAAAGACATTAGAGTACAAAAATCAATGTAATTTTGTATTACTGTGTAAGATATTTGCAGATACACTTATTAAATAAAAAGTCAACAGTTATAAAACATTTTGATAATATTTCACTTTGGTAACATAAATTTACATTTATTTATATATTATTTAAAATCTTTAAAACTAATCTTGTTCCGAAATAAAAATATACTTAAAATGTTTAACAATAAAAGATGTAATTTTAACAACTAAGTATTTTTTTTTAACAAATTGTGTGATTCTACAAAAATATGTGTTTCGCTCTGAAAATCAAGCCATATTAACCAAAATGCTAAGATTGGGGTGAGAAGCAAAAAATTCAATCTTTTTCAAAAATCAATGTACATCTTATAATACCAAAAATTTAAAATGAAACACAAATGAATTAGCAGTAAAACTATGTATACTTTAATAATTATTTATGAGTATATATATAAATGTGTGTATATATATATATATATATATATATATATATATATATATATATATGTATGTATGTATGTATATGTATATATTTTTTACACAGATTTTAAATCGTTAAAAAATACGTTTTTATTTATGCAATCCAGTTGAAATACATTTTTTAACCTACAGAGGATCACGATTGATGATCATATAGTTTTTTTAAATATTAAATAATAAATTCATGGGGTCTAAATCGGATTCGAACTGAGTGTCTTCATGTTCAAACTCTAGCGCTTTGGCACTGAGCCAACTTTCCCATAGCTAGAAATGTAACTCTCAAAGCTGTAATGAATTAATATTTTGTCCGCATCTGGTTTTCGTCGAAACCTCCATTGTACAACCTTAAATCGTTGCCTTAGTTACCCCACAATAACATATATAACGTTCTAGGAATAAAAATTAATGAATATAATAAAATAAACAAACTATATTAACGGTATCAAATCTAGCTTCACAAACAGTCCATGCGAAAAGAAGGCGGAAAGAAACTACAACACAATGCAAGCGACGGAAAAAAGAAAGCGTATAAATAGTAACAAACAAAAATAATAGTCTAACACCATACATAGAAAGGAAAATGGAAAACTGCAAGGAAATTTACTTTCAATTTTGCTTCCTAATATTGTTATTCAGGCAAAAGTATATACACATTTATATTAATTGTAACTATAAAATAATTATAAACTAAAATTAAATATTTTTTGTTGACTTAAGTAGAATTTACAAAGAAAATGTTGAGTAAGAAGTTTTGTGCTCTGTAGTTAGGTTAATTTTACTGCTTGACTTTTTGTGTTTCATCTTGTTTGTTTTATTTAACTTGTACGATAACTTGACGATATGTTAGTAGTAGCCAAGCACTGAGTCGCCGAAAGAAGTATGTTGTGAACTAGTTTGTTTATTGTAAACTAATTTTTGGTGAAATTTTCAGCCCTTATTTTGTGTTTTAACGTTAGGAATTGACTTTTTAAAATAAATTATATTACTTGTTACAATACGAATGTAGCATAGCCGTAATACTTTAAAAATTTTAAATAAAAACTGTAGCACCTTCCTCCAATTTCCCTGAATTTAAATCCGATTTACAACTATTAGCATGTGATTATTTTTATACTTAAGTCGTAAACTTCGAACCAGTATATGAGTGGATATCGAGATCTGTCAGCATAAATAGTAAATATGTTGTCTTATCAATTTATGCGTTTGAACCAGTTGGCAAAAACGAGGGCATTACAGACGGACTGGTTAGGACGACGCTATGTCTGCAAGGCTGGTTGTAGTTTCCAAGTCTAACAACTTTACAATACAGCGTTGATTTCAATCATAAGTGAAAGTATTATAAGAGATCGTCATGTGAGAAGTGATTCAGTTTTAGTTGGCTGTTCAGGATATGTTTGAGCTATTTCCCATAGATTCAATACGTGTTACATTAGATTTTGTTCGATGGAGGTTTTGAGCTTAAAAAATAGAAATGCTACTTTTTTAAAATTGTGTATAATGTCGTGTATGATTTTAAAAAAACATAATTTCTGTTAATACTATTATATATATATATATATATATATATATTGTAATAAATGTTATTGCAGCTTTTTGGGTAAAAATTTAAAACAAAATTTAAAAAAAAACATAGTATTAATATAATAATCTTTCATTTATTTCAGTAACTTTTATGCTTGAGCCAAAGTAACATTAAACTGGGCTAACCTCCCAGATGTCTCAGGACATATGAGTATCGAGTGCGTGGTCAAAGAACCCGTCTTGGAAATGGGCAGCGACCACATTACTCGAATGTTTGCACCTGACCAGGTCCACCAAACTATGATGGAATGGTCAGGGACACTAACATCAGGAGCTCAGATCTGGTACACAGATGGCTCCAGGATGGACTTCGGCACTGGAGCGGGGGTGTATTGTAAAAACCCAAGGGTAGAACTAGTTTTTTCCTTGGGGAGGCATACCTCTGTATTTCAGGCCGAAGTATATGCTATAAATGCCTGTCTGGGAGAGATAGCGAGAAGGGAAACACACGGGACCCGGATTGCTATTTTCTAAACGGACACGTGGTCACCTCGGCCATAGTCAGGGAGTGCCTAATTAACCTACAAGCTCTGGCAAGGCACAATCAAATCATGATAGGTTGGGTGCCAGGGCATAGGGGAATACTTGGAAATGAAGCCGCAGATGCACTGGCCAGGGAGGGGTCTTCGAATCCCCTGATTGGACCGGAGCCTGCGGTAGGTATTTCCAAATCCATGGTCAAGATGGCAGTGCGAAGGTGGATGGCTGAAAGACACTGTGAGCACTGGATCAGGGCCGAAGGGATGAGACACAGTAAGCTAACCCTTAGGAAACCTTCCTTGGGGCTGCAGAAGAGTCTCATCTATCTGTCTAGGCAGGAATTGAGGATAGCCACAGGTCTACTCACGGGACACTGTGGACTAAGGAAACATTTGCATAAAATGGGTATCTACAAAGATGAACCAGTGTGCAGATTATGCGGACAGGAACTGGAGACTGCCACACACATTATTTACAGATGTGAAGTACTTGCTGAGAGGCGCTTCAACCTCTTTGGTGATGGAACGGCTTTGGTGGATGCTGAAGGTAAAACTCTAGTCAGGAAACTCCTAAACCTGGTAAGAGGGAAGGTTTATTTGACTAGATCAGGGAGGTAAGTACAATATACCTTAAGGTAGCAGTGCTTCGGGCAATTCAAACCCGCTCCCAAGTTAAAAAAAAAAAAAAAAAAAAAAAAAAAACATTAAACTCATAACTATAAACAATTTGGGGTTAAGTGCAAATCAGGTGGAATAAGAAATGATCAGTACACTATTACATTGGTTATAATTCTAAAGCTATTGAGATTTTAATTCAGGTATACTGAGTTTACAGTTTTAAAAATTTGAAATTTCTTTGTCAACTTTATACGACAAACGCTTACATGTTACTTTAAAGAATGTTTATATTTATTGGAATATGAAAAGTTTAATATTTTAATATTTAGTCTTGAAATCAATTACATCATACATACATACATATATATATATATATATATATATATATATATATATATATATATATATATATATATATATTAAAACAACATAGGTTATTCAAATACAAGAATATTTATTATTTTATATCCAAAGCTTTTCGTTGGCAAACAGTACCAACATCATCAGGAATGAAAATTACAATAATGTAAGCTCAAACTTAAATATATATATTTAAAAGTGTAATCGCGGTAAACGTAAATTATAATTTTAATAACTTTAGATTAAGTTATAAATATATATATATATATATACTATATACTAAAAATGGTGATACGTTTCTTCGTAAAATAATACATAAATAAAAATATTTCAAATATGAGAATTGTTTTAATTTCTATATATTGAATTAATGTTCTTTTGAGATATTATTTCACTAAAATATTACTAAGTCCGTTTATTGAAATGTCGGAAAAAATCAAACAAATCGCAATTTATTGCTTTTATTTAGATCTGCCAACTCAAATACAAAACAATAATCGTTTTAAACACATGTATGTTTAGTTTGGCGAAAATTATATTTTGGTTATCAACCCCAGCTGAGTGTGTTGTAGGGATATTAAAGGTTATAAGAAGGTTTAAGGTAGATACACTTATCCACGCTGGTGCGGGACGTAGAAAGGGAAATGCCGACAATGACCGTTGATACACTTTCAAGTGAATTAAGTGTTAAAAGCGATTCGCAACGAGCAACATTTCACCAAATACCCGTACACTGTGCCGTATTTACGCCACTTTATACGGGTTTCACGTCAATTTAATTTCACCCCGTGAAAACCGGCGTAGATTTCTTGCTTTACCTATTTTATCTTATCCTAAACACCAATATAGAAGACAGTGAATAAGGTAGTTTTTTTTAGTTTTAAAATGTTAGTTTTTATGGAAAATTTCATTGAAAATGTAGAAGGAAAAGCGTAAGAAGCGAACCTTATAATTCTTTTCAGTGAAAGTTACTAAACAAACACACACACTCACACACACACACACACACACACAAATATATATGTATATAATTCCATAATCTGCCCAATAATAATCATAGTATAATATCTCTTTATACCTTGAAATAACAATAAAATATTTAAACCGAAAATTCATTAAAAAACGCATTAAATAATAAAAAAGTTATATTTGCAGCCTTTATTTTTTCAATTTTAAATTAACATATTACAAATCCATAGTTAACTAAAGTTGTTCTAGCCTGGATCGAACTTAGCCTGTATTTAGTAAAGTCATATAGAATTGTATGAAGCAAGTTTATATGGTCTGATGAAGGAAGAAACAGGAAGGCCGTCCGAGACAAGTCATTAGTGACCACGCTTTATCATATGTGACATTTTATATAGAGAAATTGTAAGCTCAATATTTCTCTGTATTGCATTGTTTGTTGTATGCTTTAGTGCTAAACAATTTGTCTAGATAGATGGTTCACATGCGCTCTATGCCTGTGCAACCTGTAGCAAGGATATTAAATAACGATTCCGTAATTAGATTTTAAAGAACATGATATGGATGTTTTATTTCGTAGGAAATATTTTTAAAAGTCGCAGTTCTTTCTGAAGTCTGCTGAAATATCGAAATATTTTCATAACCATGTAACAAATTTTCGAAATCTTTTGTTTCAACAATATAATCTGTTTTTTCGCAATGGCTAAATATTTTCAACATATTAATACCTAAAATAAAAATAAATTTATTTCAATGTCCAAAGCCTGCGTTTGTTCATGAGGGAAATATACTAGAATTTCAAAACAGTCTTAAGTATTATGAAAGAGTGCTTAACTCTATTCATGGTTTATTGTGCAAGATTAATAAAACATGGTATATGTTAACATAAAGTTCTAACCGAAATAAAGTGGTAGATTGTATAAACACAAGTAATCGCTGAGCAAAACTAAGCAGAAAATGGTAGTTCAGAGACAATTGCATTTGCTGTACACAAGTTTTCTGTAAAGTATACACACTTGGTGTAAAGTATACAAATTTCCTCTAACCTATAAAAAATCTCTGTAAAGTATATGCGCTAGGAATTAACACCATGCATGAATGGAGTAATTGCCATTTTGTAGAAGTTCAAGCGACACAACCAACTTATTGTCCTGGTTTTTTTTTTAATTTTAAAAGCTTCTTCTTCACTATAACATACGAGACACGAAGCCAGGGAAAAAAAGATGGAGAGAGACAGACAAGGAGGTGGCAATTTTATACAGGAGATCTTCACAAATCTACCCTGAGCATTAACCACTTCACATAATACTAAGTGATTTTTAACCAAGGAATGAAATCCTTAGTAAAATATGAATTTTTATTGAAATTGAATTTAACATCCTTTAAACTAATGAAAACTATACAAAAGTAAAATATAAAATATTGTGCATTCATAAAAAGAAGGAATAATTCAATACATTTTTACGTAAATATAATTGTTCCTAGGTATAATATTACACAATAATACAATAAATGTATTTTACATGTCCTCTGTATAATTCATTTCATGAAACGTTCCCTAAATAATTCCGTCTTGTTCCTTTAGGAACTGTATGGCTTGTTTCAGAATTACATTTTGTAATTTTAGTACAAAATAATTCCTTTATAGAAACCTATCTGTATTGGTTTGCCCAAAAAAGCGTAAAAATGAATTACAAAATTTCTTTTGTCTCACAAGGTAATTGTGCTAATTTTATTTAATTTTCAAGACCAAAACCAGAGGTGAAAATAGCTTTATCTCTTAATTTAACCTAAGGGGTTTTCTAGTGTTTCCCTTATAGTATAAATTTACGAAGCATTGGTTGTAAGTCAACGTACAAAGAAAACTTTTAGATCTATAATTATGGCGATTTAAATTTATTCAAGCAATATTAACTAACAGACCCTTCTATTATCCAATTAAGTAATTTTTCACTACGAAATTAATTTAAATTAACAGTAATTGGTTACATACGTAAACGTCTAGTGACCCATGCAAGTATTAGGTTATGTATGTATACGTTCGTTAGACTAAGTAATTTAATATCTTCGGACATTTTTCAACAATCCTGAAATATCGTCTAAAGACACATACAAACGTTTTTCAACGTACGGTGAACAATTTATTAAATATGTATTCTAATAATGTAAACTATTCTCTATAGTTTGAGAGTCGGCTCAAGATTGTTGCAAACGTTTGTGAGAGACAGCGTACCGAAACTATGGTTTCATGGTCCAATGAGCGAGTAGGTAAACAGCCTGTTATTATACATTGAATGAGTTTTATTGTAGGTGATTTTATCCTTACATTCTCCTTACATATCAAAACAATTATTAATATATTTATTATGAATATATATATATATATATATATATATATACATATATATATATATATATATATATATATATATATATATATATATATATACACATACAAAATATGTTTTCTTGTTTAGAAATAAAAAAAACTAAGGTTTTTCAAATATAAGAATATTTATTTATTTATATTCAAAGCTTTTCGTTGATAAACAGTACCAACATCATCAAGAATGAATAATACAATAATGCATTGTCGTATTATTCATTCCTGAGGATGTTGGTACTGTTTAACAAAGCTTTGAATATAAATTAATAAATAATTCTTGTATTTGAATAACCTTAGTTTTTTTTATATATATACATAATATATTTATATATGTATATATATATATATATAATAAAATATATTATATATATTATATATTAATATAATATATTTTATATAAAATATTCATATGAATATCACACACGCACACACACACACACACACACACACACATATATATATATATTTAATAAATTAAAAATATTTCAAAAACAAGAATACTTTTAATGAATATAGCTTAATATATATATATATATATATATATATATATATATATATATATAAGCTATTTTTAATGAAATATATATATATATATATATATATATATATATATATTTCAAGTGGAAGAATATATAAATTAAACACAATTCTTGTTCTTGAAATATTTTTATTCACATATATAGTCTATGTATAATTTCGACAAAATTAAAACAGTAGCTTTTTAACACTAATAACGTTATAAATTTATTTAAATATTAACTGATAAGCCTAAATGACTGTATTTTCTTTAGATACATAGGGGAAAAACCATAAAAGAATCTATTTACACTTGAAATAACGTTTACAAAATGACAACTTTTAAAAATTAAACTACTTTTTTTAAAATACCGTTTGCTAAGAAGAGTAATAATTAACGTTATGAGAATACTATAACGTTACTACCAATAACTATACGTTAATGGATAAGTACACTTAGAATATACTTTATAATAAACGTATAAATAAACTTTAATTATATAATACTTTTACCTTACAACAAAAGAGTTCCAAATTGTAACAAAAAAGTCGCAGGTCGTTAATTTTATAAAACCAAATAGGCAGCCAGGACAAACGTTAGAAAGAATTTGTCAGTTAACAAATATAACAATCTACAATTGATACAACTTTTAAACATCACTTTAGATCTCAATCACCTTTTTAATACCAACGTATTTAAAATAAAGATATATTATACAAATTTGTTTAAAGAATGGATATTAACTTTATAAAGAAACTAAAGATTTAAGTAATAAAACTCACCTTTTTCGTCCAAAGTGATATGCCGAAATATAATGAACAAGCGCGGACAAGAGCACACAAATCACATGTACGATACGAATGCAACTAAGTCTCTAACGAGAGACAGACCTAACCTAGATGCCCCTTCCACTTGTAGACTGGTGACCCACTAAGAGCGCATGGAATATCCCTGGTAGTACTTGGTTTCCCAAAGGGCTCAACAAAAAACGCAATGAAATGAAAAGTTAAATTTATAGCATAATTTCAATGGGTGATATTTTTTGTTTTATATAAAATCGGAATTTTCTTTTCAATAATTTTCTGTAAAAAGCTAATTTTAAAATTTATTTCCTTCTTTATTCTTGATCAATTTTTATTCTAATTATTTCTGTGAAAATTTCTACTAAAATCTATTTTTGAAAATTATTTCCTCTGAAACTTATTTCAAAAATTTGTATTTCAAATGTTTTCCTTTGAAAATTTACACTGAAATTTGATTCATATTTTATTATAATAAATTGTTTTTAAACAATTTTTTGATAAAATTCAAATTACCTAAATAAAGTTAACATTTTGGTTGGGTGATAATTTTCGTTCTATATACAAGCGAAATTTTCTTTTCAAACCATTTTTTGTGGAAAGCTTATTTTTAAAATTTACTTCGTTCTTTATTGTTGATCAATTTTCATTCGATTTATTTATTAGCAAGTTTTTACAATGATTTATTTTTGAAAATTATTTCATCTTAAAAGTTCTGAAACTTATTAACTTTATTTTTTTCTTGAATTTTGTAGTTCATTATGTTCGGTGAATCTTAATTAATCACTTTAACAATATCTTATGACTATCCGAACTTAAAATTTTGTAAATTTGTTAAAACTTACTGAGACCGAATGCTTTTGATTGCTATATGGCGATCTTCATCAGTGTCTTCTGCTTGGAGATGTTGGTTTGAACGGTAACGGTTTTAACGGCAGGTTTTCGATAGTATCGAAGAGTATGTGTGATTTGTATTGTGATTGTTCGTTTAATACGTTTGTACTTTGTGATTTTGTGTGTCTGTAAATTTCATATTGTTCTAGTGTTTTAAATGAATAACATTTTGTTCCAGTGTGTTTCAAGTGTATTTTATTTTTTTTATTTAACTTTTTTAAAATTATTTTCGTGAAAAATTCCACTAAAATTTGTTTCATTTATTATTTTTAATGAATTTGTTTTTTTAAGAATCTCCTGTGATATATTTTGCTAAAATTTCAATAAACAAACGATATTTAATATGAAATTAGTGTACGTATACCTTGGAATCGGTTTTTAATTCAGACTGAATTTAAATTACATTCAATGATCTAATTAACATCTACACAAATTCGCAATTTGACATTCTCTCCGTCAATAGCTCTGCATTTGTGTCACTGTTTTAGAGTTGCTTTTAGTTATTTCCCCTCATTTTAGCAACGTTGTAACCAACATTATAACAATGATTGTTAAATTGGCTAATTTATTTTCTATTTTTTGAAATCGGGGAATTTTATTAAAATCATGATTAAACATTAAAAATTTTGACATAAATCACTAATAGCGAGTCTTCAGTCTGTTTCAACATATTCTTGGATAAAAAGCTAGATTTATCTCCAACTAATGTAATAGTATTAAAATAAATTTTAAATGTTACTTCTTTCGTCATACATTTTGTCGCAATGTTACCCATTTAGTCTCTAATTGCAAAAGTAAAATATCCCTAATATCCTACTGTGTTGTATATTACTATATAGAATAATTTATCCTAAAATATACATTTCTAATAAAAATACATTACTAAAAGAATTATCAGTAAATACATTTGTGCGAGGTCTCGATTTTGAGGTTATGTTCTACTATTGTCTACCAGGTGGAATTGTTAGTTACAATGTTTTTACAATGAAAATATTGAAATGAACCCCAATACCACAAAAATAATCAAAAATATCATTTCGATAACCCTGTCACCATCATCAGAGCCTCTTATTACAAAATTACAATCTAGCAAACAAGAAGTTACAAACTAGAGTCACTCAAGTTTGTTTGGTAATCGAAATGTATATAAGGGTTTAATCTTAACTTGTGTTTACTTGTTGTATTTTATTATTTTTGTGGTATTGATTTTGAGGTTCTTTCCAATATTTTTATTATAATATATTGTACCACTGTGATCTTGATATTGTATACAATGTTAGATTAAGTAAAATATTATTATTACAGAAGCAGTGCACTGATGACGTTAAACGAAATGAAATTACCAGTTTAAGACCAAAGAATAATATATAACTTAAAATTCCTAATATGCTCATCTTCATTTCTGTTATTAATATTTCTATATATTTGAGTACATTCTTCTGCCTTTCCTAACATTACAATATTTTTCACTGTCGACCCGTTTCGGAATGTCACCATTTTCAAAGTCGTACTTCTATACGTAAGTTTTGAAAATGGAGTCATTCTGAAACCATCAACAGAAAAAATATTGTAATTTTAGGAAAAGCAGAAAAACGTACTCAAATATAATAAATAATAATAATAATTAAATATAATAATATATAAATTAATTAACCTTATAATTAAAGTATCTAGTTTTTAAACTTGCTAAGAGCAAATATTTCTGATCACTAGGAAATATTCATCAGTGGTTTAAAAATAGCTGCGTAGAACAGTAAAAAAAATGTTGAGTTCGATTTTTAAAAAATTACTTCAATTGTAGATTCGGTCGAGTCGTGATGTTACAAAGTTTGGATTTAAAGATTCGCTGAACGTCATGGGAAGTTTTCAGCTATGTTTCAAGTCACAGAATATTTTCGCTTTACTCGTAATAGGCCTAAGAGGTTTCATAAGAAACGTGTTGAAAGAAATATCCTAATAAAGGTTAATACAACCTAGGAAAGAGCAACATATTTCCTTTTTACGTTTTATTATATTGGAAATCGTTTCACGAAAGTTATTTAAAGACGTTCAGTTACTGCTAAATAACACGTTCTGTTGTGATTTAAACTACGCTTTTGAGCCACACAAAGATGTTCCGTGGTAGATTTTTTGTTTTATTTTTTATTGTTTTTTTTTAACGACTCCATTTGATACACTTATGATACTTCGGCGTGAACCTGTTTACGTATAAGCAAACCTTTTTCATCAATTTTGATTTTAATGCAACACATTAAAAAATTAGGCCTGTACCGAATATGTAGGCCTACTCATGTAACGTAAACCTCTTTTGGGTAAGATAAACTATAAAAATTCTATTTCCCCAGCGATATCTTTGATTTAACTGTTTTCCGATCATCCATGGAAAAATTCAATACGTTGATTCTACATCCCTCCATATTAGGGTTTCTAAACTACATGAACATGTGTTTCGGAGGAGGTTCGATTTGGCCACCACAAGGGCTGATCAACATTTTAAGTTTAAAACAGAGAAAAACTTTATGGCATTCAGCGTATTTCAAAATCTTAAAGTGGAAGCCGTGAAATGTCATACACGGTGAACCGATGCCCCCAGTTTCTGTGTTCTAATTTACATGTACTAGCCTCTACAAATATCCACTTTAAAACCAATATGCTATTAGTAAAACAAGTTATAGAAAATTTCGTTCTATTGTTATTTTCAATTGCATAGAAATAGGCGTACTTTACCCACAGAGTGGTATTAATTAGGCAATCAGTTTAACTAATATTGCCACAAGAAAAACGGGGGAAACTGTCGAGTAGTTATGAGTGTTAAGTTTAAACTGGGATAAATAATTATACCTATATATTTATACACTTTCCAACTTTGTAAGGTGAACTCGAACACGTAAATAATGTCAGTATATAATGAACTCAAAGATAAGATAGCAAGAAAAAGGTGTTGTCATCACCAGATTTACAGTCGAGAAAAATATTTCTAGAATAAGTGAAACCTACGACTTTACATTCCAGGATTGGGGAAGGCCGCTAATGACATAGGAGATGTTTTAGACCCCAGAAATGTTACTGGCAACACCTTGGGCAGTAAGTTAAAGTGAAAACTACAGAGTTAAATTACGGGACTTGTGCAGTCCGCTGATGGCATATGAGAGGTTGTAGACCCCAGAAGATTTCTGTGGCAAAACCTGGGGCAGTGAGTTAAAAATAAACCTACTACGTTATATTCTGGGACTAATGCTGGCCGTTATTGACTGGAAATAAATTGTAGACCGCAGTTGATATCTGTAGCGAGCCCTGATGTAGTGTATTAAAGTAAAACGTGCACGTTACGTTCCGGGACTAGTGCAGGCCGATATTGACTAGGGAGAGGTTATAGACCAAGATGATATTTGTTTCGAGCCTTTAGGCACTGAGTTGAAGTTACATTCCGGGACTTGTTCAAACCGTTAATGGCTACGAAGAGGGTATAGTCCTCAGATGATATTTGTTGCGATCTCTCAGGCAGTGAATTAAAGTGAAACCTAAGACGTTACATTCCGGGACTGGTGCAAACCGTTAATGACTAGGGAGAGGGTATAGTCCACAGATGATATTTGTTGCGATCTCTCAGGCAGTGAGTTAAAGTGAAACCTAACACGTTACATTCCAGGACTAGGGCAAGCCCTTAATAACTAGGGATAGGTAATAGACCGTAGAAGATATCTGTAGCTAGCCCTGGAGCAGTGAGTTATAGAGAAACCTAAGAAGTTACATTCCAGGACTGGTGCAGGAAATTAATGACTAAGGAGATGTAATAATCCCCAGAAGATATCTACGAAGAACCATGGAGCAGTGAGTTTTAGAGAAGCCTAAAACGTTACATTCCAGGACTAGGGCAAGCCCTTAATAACTAGGGAGAGGGTATAGTCCACAGATGATATTTGTTGCGATCTCTCAGGCAGTGACTTAAAGTGAAACCTAACACGTTACATTCCAGGACTAGGGCAAGACTTAATAACTAGGGATAGGTAATAGACCGTAGAAGATATCTGTAGCTAGCCTTGGAGCAGTGAGTTATAGAGAAACCTAAGAAGTTACATTCCAGGACTGGTGCAGGAAATTAATGACTAAGGAGATGTAATAATCCGTAGAAGATATCTACGAAGAGCCCTGGAGCAGTGAGTTATAGAGAAGCCTAAAACGTTACATTCCAGGACTAGGGCAAGCCCTTAATAACTAGGGATAGGTAATAGACCGTAGAAGATATCTATAGCTAGCCCTGGAGCAGTGAGTTATAGAGAAACCTAAAACGTTCCGGGACCAGTACCGGCCGTTAACGACTAGGGAGAGGTTGTGGACCGCAGAAGGTATGTGTGGTGAGCCCTGAGGTATTGGGTTAAAGTGAAACCTACGATGACGTTACGTTCTGGGACCAGTACCGGCCGTTAACAACTGGGGATAGGTTGTGGACCGCTGAAGGTGTGTGTGGTGAGCTTTGAGGTATTGGGTTAAAGTGAAACCTACGACGACGTTACGTTCTGGGACCAGTACCTGCCGTTAATGACTAGGGAGAGATTGTAGAACGCAGACGATAAGTTTGTTGAGCACTGCTCAACGGTTCGACGGTTTTGCTTAATTTTTTTGATGTGGTAACTTGCAAAATACCCCGAAATGTAATTAGATATGCTCTTGACTCCAAACAATTACAGGTTTTGAAAAAAAATCAACTTAAACAAAGCACTGTTAGCACCCCAGCACCACTTTTCACCCGGCACATAAATTTTATAGAATTGTAAAACTTCTACACACATCTAATTTTGTTGTTACCTTTTTCCCGATAGAAAGTACCAAAATTACTCAAAAGGACAAAACAAGCACTTACAGACCCTACTTGACGCACAAAACAGAAAATATTGCATCGAACATTTACACACGTTTTATTTCTAACGTTGGCCTAAAAAAGATGGAACTTACTGATTAAAGTAGCGTGTAATTGAAGTGTTTAAGTTGATTTTTTGTTAACAGCAAGTTTAATTATATTTCGGCGCATTTTGCAAGTTACTACGACAAAAAAATAAAGCCAAAACGTAAATTGGTAATGTTTTAGGTGTGCAGTAGTGGGATGGGCAGTTGCATTTTTAAAACTTTTTATATTTTTGGAGCGTGAGGGGAAGTTTTTGTATTCTTGACGACTTTCTGCATCGTCAGGTATAGTTTTTTTTATTACTAAAGTCGATTACCTGCGAAAGGCGAATATATGCTAAAATAAATTTTTATTGACTCGTCTGTCAAATTTTTTTCAAGTGGCTAAGTAAACATGAATTTCAGACTCTGTTAACCTTCTAGAGCTTTTCATATTTTATTTTAAATAGGTGCATCAGTTAAAGAAGAAATTTAATCAAGCAAAGAACTCATTTTTATTGAAAATATTAAGCGAAAATATTAGCGAAATATTAAACATAAGAGCGCGTTAGCACCAATGCAAACAGTTACATTTTGACTTCTGTTACCAAGAGTATGTAGAGCGATACGTCTAACGTTTCAAACAGCTGATAGAGCAGTGAACGGTTCGCGGCCGAACAGTTGCACAAGTTGGCATTTGTTTACATTGTTGTCCAAGGTCACATTGGCCAGCACGTGATTCGCGGCAAACCACTTTCTATAGCACGAGGTGAAATAGAACACCGACAAGAAAATGTCAATGGCTGGCAATTATTTATCACGTGACAATAAATTTAAATTTTTAATGACTTTTACAGTTTTATGTTGGAATCTGGCAAAATGCTTCACGTGTAATGTTTTACTATTTTTGTTTACACTCCTCGTATTATCTATTTACAACGGTTTTAAACTTTATTATCAGATTTATAAAGTTTTTAATTTCATTTTTTAAATAAGTAATTTTAATTGTTTACTAATATATTGCAGGCCGTATGACGTTAATGTAGCCGTTATAGAAACGACACCTGATTGAATAAACCTCCCTTCCAAATCAACCGTACTTAGGCCTATTTAAACAATAATCTCTGCGGCGATAAATATGGTTAATATTTTCATTTCATTTCAAATAATTTTCAAATTCACTCAAGAGGCAAAGCATAGAATAACCTACAGTTGCATGTTGAAATCTGGCAAAAAGCTTCTGTGTGTAATGTTTCACTATTTTTGTTTAAAGCGAAAAATAAATTCATTGCCTTCCTCGAGAATTGAACCCTTGTTAAATGACAAAGAAATCGATCTCTTTACTAACCGAGAAACGATATGTAATTGTAGTACATTTTAAAGGAGGAAGAATGTCTTTACGATTCCATATTATCATAGTGGGAAATGTGTTTTTCATAGAATAAACCGGTTCGTTTATATTCTTCTAATTATAAACGATTTCATCACCTTACTAGATCAATTCCTTGTATTATAGGTCTTTCTTTTACATTTTTAATTATGCCTACAAAACATTATCTCGGTTTTAAAATCTAATATCAAATTTATAAATATTTTATTTTGCATTCAAATTATTTTCAAACCTAATTAGGAAGCAAAGCCTGTAAAAGCCTAGTAAAATCTCAGAAAACTATTATCTAAACTATGTAAAGGCTTACTAACTAGCAAACTAGTATAAGCCCTATTACCTATAGTTAACCATTTTATAACTACCCTGACTGAAAAAAATATGACGTATAATATTTTGAATGTACTGATTCATGAAGGCTGTGGAATCTTGACATTTGCTTCTCACCTGTTAAATTTGTATTATTTTTAACTACTACAAAAGAAGTAAACAGTCTGATCAGAAAATGGGATATGTGTGTGTGTGTGTGTGTGTGTGTGTGTGTGTGTGTGTGTGTGTGTGTGTGTGTGTGTGTGTGTGTGTGTGTGTGTGTGTATTTATAATATAATATAATATTATTTTCTATAAAAATAATATATTCATATCTCTTTAGAAAATAAACAGTTTATAAAAGTACGTACAAACACGTCCCCAAAAAAAATCTCCCTTATAAAGGCCAGAAACTTAAACTGGCTCAGGTCCAGTCTTACATGGGTTAACCACATCATTATATTAGAATTTAAACATTTTTAAAGATTATAGAATAATTTAAAAGTGTAGTGGAATTAAATAGTTTAAATTTTGTTGATCTAGGATAACATCAGATCACTAAATGTTGACTTTTAAAAATCGAATTTGTAGTTAGCGTGTGAGAGGTACTGAGGATGGCAATATGGTTGATGAAACAGTGTTTGATGAAATAAAACTTTCTATTTCATGAAGGGTTTAGAATTTTTTAAATCTTTGTCAGTGTTTTATAGAGGGGTACTCGCTTTAGATGTATATTAAGTAAATATGACAAACAATCCTAAACGTAATTATAAAATGTAGTACATTACTAGAGTATTCTTAAGTTTAAGTTAGTATTAGGCCTACTATGTGATTTGTTAATAACTTTTGAGTTAAATGAAACAGTTCTTATATTGACCTGCCAACCAAAGACACCCGTGTCAACTATGAGTTTCTCCATTTTTTTTTTTTTTTATTAACTTGGGAGCGGATTTAAACTGCCCGAAGCACCGCTACCTTAGGTATATTGTACTTACCTCCCTGATCTAGTCAAAGAGCCCCTTCCCTCTTACCAGGTTTAGAAGTTTCCTGACTAGTGTTTTACCTTCAGCATCCTCTTCCAGAGTTGTGCTATCACCAAAGAGGTTGAAGCGCCTCTCGACAAGTGCTCCACATCTATAAATGATGTGTGTGGCGGTCTCCAGTTCTTGCCCGCATAATCTACACACTGGTTCATCTTTGAAGATACCCGTGTTATGTAGATGTTTCCTTAGTCCACAGTGTCCCGTGAGTAGACCTGTGGCTATCCTCAATTCCTGCCTAGACAGATAAATGAGATTCTCCTGCAGCCCCAAGGAAGGTTTCCTAAGGGTTAGCTTACTGTGTCTCATTCCTTCAGCCCTGACCCAGTGCTCACAGTGTCATTCAGCCATCCACCTTCGCACTGCAAACTTGACCATGGATTTGGAAATACCTACCGCCGGCTCCGGTCCAATTAGGGGAGTTGGTCTCTCTGGCCAGTGCATTCATTTCCAAATATTCCCCTATGCCCTGGCACCCAACCTATCTTGATTTGATTGTGCCTTGCCAGGGCTTCTAGGTTATTTAGACACTCCCTGACTATGGCCGAGGTGACCACATGTCCGTTTAGTGCCTTAATTGCTTCCTGACTGTCAGAGAAAATAGCAATCCGGGTCCTATGTATTCCCCTCCTTGCTATCTCTCCCAGACAGGCATTTACCTAGTTTTACCCTTGGTTTTTAACAATACACCCCCGCTCCAGTGCCGAAGTCCATCTTGAAGCCATCTGTGTACCAGATCTGAGCTCCCGATGTTACTGACCCTGACCACTCCATCATAGTTTGGTGGGTCTGGTCAGGTGCAAACGTCCGAGTAATGTGGTCACTGCCCATCTCCAAGACAGGTTCTTTGACCACGCACTCGATACTCATATGTCCCGAAACATCTGAGAGATTAGCCCAGTTGTACGAGCTATGCAATCTCCATGCCGCCAGCCTCGCCTCTCCCCTAAGGACAAGCTTAAGGGGAGGGAGGTTAAGCATTACTTCCATTGCTGCACCAGGTGTAGTTGACATCGCTCCCAGTGGGCACAGACGGGCCAATCTCTGGATAGAGCTCATTTGAGCTATTGTCTGTGCCTGGTTGGCCTTTGTATACCACACCAGAGCTCCATAGGTAATCATAGGTCTTATCACCCTCAGATACATCCAGTGCATTATTGATGGCTTCAGTCCTTCTTCTCACCATTCTTCTCACTGTCATCAGGGCCCTTTTGGCCCTGTTTACTGTCCTCTCAAGATGTGGGTTCCAGGTGAGTTTCCTGTCCAGAGTAACTCCTAGGTACTTCACCTCCCCCACAAACTCAAGGTATTCACCAAACAAACGAGGCATCCTGGTCGTCAGATCTTTCGCTGTCTGGTGAAGTTAATAAGAGCAGTCTTTTTGCGATTTACCCTAAAGTTCTCCTTATTACACCACTCTTCAATCAGTCGTAGAGGATTTTTGATTACCTCAAGTACTGTATCAGGGAATCTGCCCAGGATCAGAACAACTATGTCGTCCGCATATCCCAACAGAAGCACCCCTGTTCATTCAGGAGTTCAATAAGATTGTCAACCACCAGGCACCACAACAGAAGAGAGAGAACCCCCCCCCCCCCCCCCAGTGCACAGCCCAGACTTGTCTCCGCCCTTCTGACCTCCCCTGCCACCTCTACAGAAATGCTTCTGTTCGTTTCACTATACTCAATTTAAATAATAATTTTAGAATAATTCGGCCCAAGCCATGTGTTGCATAACGAACAGAAATAATTATAGTTAGAAAGCTAGTTACAGAGAGGGAAATGTGGAAAATGTTTTCTAATAAAGAGGAGGAAGACTTGATATAGAAGGCACTATATTAATAATAACTTTTAAAAATATCTAAAAATAAATATAGACAAAAGCATTGCACTATAATTATTTAAAAAAACTGATAAAAATAATATAAACAGAACAAAAAAGTGCTACTATCAAAGTCAAAAACATTTGCGCTAATATGGTAGAAGAAATAGACCGCCAGACCTTTAAAAAACACTAAAAAAACAGACAAGTTATGAAGAAAAAACTAATAAATTAATAAAATTAATACTATAAACAGTAAACTCAAGAACAATAATCAAATAATAAATAATTTGCGGACATTTGTTTTACATGAAAATAAATCCTTAAATATATTTTAATGACCAAATCATCATGATCAGAGAGTATAAATAGAAATACGTAAAAAACCAACTCATTTAATCTTGTAAAACCTTGCAAATTAGTTTTATTTGAACATTGTTGTTGTGTTATGATCTTGTGTTTAGTCTTAATTTAATTAATACTAATGTTCCCAATGTGTTTATTAAATTTTACTTCTAGAATTATTGAATTCTAGAAATAATTGATGTCCAAAGCAACGGAAGACCGTTAAATGTTGAGACTACAGCTGACAGATTTTTAAAAAAATTCAATTTTTTTTAAAATTCTTAAAGACACTGATACATAAATCGCAGATGACAACTTGTTATGGGAGCAGCTGACTTTGAAGTGTGATTGCAAGCGAGAAGAGACATGCTCTGATTATATTGTTTACTTGCACTTTTACAGTTCATAAAAAGTACGAATAATTAAAACTTGTGACCTCGTTTTTAACTATTTTTAAAACCTAATATAATCAATGTAGTGAAGTTGCAAAATAATTTCTTTCTAAGATTTTATTCAATAAATAATTTTTAAAACAAAACGTTTTGAGAGGTTGACCTAATTTTACGTTCTACTTAGCTAATCAGTTTACTTCAAATCGATGTAAGTTGTATTCTGAAGATTATTATTAAGTGTTGTAAGATTGAATGTTAAGTTTGAATTTTATAAAAGAAACAGCTGTTACCCGTTTTTTACGTATCCTATCTAATGTTACGTTTTGACAGAGGTTTAATAGATTACAAGGCTAATTTAAACTAAATAAGTGTTTATTAATTCACTTTTATGGATACTATTATTTACACACTTAACATTTATAAAATTAACCGAACGTTATTTTAATTACATCTAATAATAACTACTGAGCTTCTTTATGGTTTATTTACACTTAATATTCACTGTCATTCTATCACTAAAACTTTTACTCTTTTCACTATATTGTAACTACTTATCTCCCTTCTCGTTTAACAAAACATTTACATATGAACTAGCGCTTCAAGTAATTTCTATCCGCTTACTTCTAGAAGGTTCTAGCATTTACGAGTCGGTGTACTGTTGAGTTTGCTCAAACCTTTAAGGACTTCTCAAGCCGTATGCCATACATCACGGGTATAACCTTACCGATTACAATAATTTATAAAAGGAAAATTTAAGATCGACTTAACTTAATAATACTCTTTCTTATGACAAACGGACACGGTACCGATGGCAATCCATTTACAAAATACATTTCTCGAGAACATACAAAAAGGCAGTAAGAAACTGTGTTAAATTGTATCAAACTGTTTGTAATATGTTATTCATATAATTTGTTTAAGAATATTACGTTTGAATGTATTTTCGCCTAATATAGAGAGATTTAGTTAAACACGAAAAGTTGTTTCACATTTTGATGAAAACTACGTTAATAATCTAATATTTTTTTTTTATTTAGAAAAATAATTTGGCTATTATTATTCACAGGTAAAACTAAAGAAAAATATGAGCTATAAAGGAAACTTTCTAAACAGCAATAAAGTGTTGTTTGTAAATCAGATTTTGTAATAAAACAAATTTCCGTTATTTTAAAAAATACATTAACTACCTAATTTTAAATCAGATGAAAAATTTGGTTTCTATTGTTCGTAGGAATAATGAAGGAAAATAGATGCTTAAACAAAAATGATCTAAGAAAGTAATAATTTAGTAAAAACAAAAGACAACTCAATCAATAATTTATTCTTCAATCACATTTCAAACTAATGATGACGACATTGCCATTGAAACGCGTTTGAGAGATAAAATAATTGAGTTAAAATAATCAATTAAGTTTAGGTAGACCTTTCATCTTAATCTTGAGCTATTAGTAAATAATTTTGCAACTTAATATACAATCAAATAGGACCGCACCTTACACTTTTGAGCTTAATTTTGTCGACAATTGATGAATGCCGTTTTGGGAGATTATTCATCCCCGGAAATTGTTAAAAGATAAGGAAAGGTTGTTCTTATTTCACATCAAATTAACTGTAACTTTATGTAGAGTGCTATATATTTCTCTATGCTAGTAGGTAAAACAAGTTATATAAACTAAACTTCTTAAGATCAATTGCCACTGAGGTCAACAAAAAAAAAAATTTATTTCAGTTACTTTTTATTAAATAATTACAATTATATAAATAAATTACCATGCTTTCAAACAGCTGTTCTACCACATAACCTATAACATAAAATCAGCTGTTTTCTGAAATCATATGTTATCACTTAATTTAAGCCAAATGTGACGAAATAACTATATTCTGTCCAAACCCTTTTGTGAAATGTTTTTTCGCATATAATAGTATAATTAATTAATTTTAAAACAATTAAATGAATTAATATTTGAAAAAACTGTATTAACGCCAAGTTTCGTCCCCTAAAAGTTTAGAAGGATGTATTTGAACTTGAGTGGATGAATAAAAATATTTTATTGTCAATTGAGAGTTTGAGTAAGATATATATATATATATATATATATATATATATATATATAATAGAAAATGTTAATTAAGAAGGAACTGAAAAAAAAATAATCAATAAAATTTGAGTGATCACAATTTGTTTATCTTTAATATTTGTTCATAACGCCAGAAAGCAACCAAATTCACCCCTGTCAATCCTGCCCATGTATTGCCCTAATTATTACGTATGTCCTTTACTTAGGCATATCCAATGTCATCTACTTTTAAATATTCTTCCTTCTATGGTGGTGAGGGAAACGAGCACATGTCTTTTGGTGACCTCTATAGAAAATAGATCTTATTCAGAGATTATCTCCTTATATACCCTACTAAGGGGTATGTCCCTACCTTGATAATAAGTGTCCTAACAATCCTCCCAAATCCTCTCCTATTGGCAATAATAGCCGAACTGGTTATTAATGTAAAAAAAAAACATCAAATAACCACCTTCATTAACATTTTCATCTTCGACATAATGATAATTTTATGAAATTTCTTTAAGGAAATAAATAGAATTTACTTTAAACATCAACTTTAAAAATTTGAGGATAAATTAATTTGTTTAATGTTAAACGAAATTCTTTCGAATTAAAATAAGGCTCTTCTTTCTTATTTTTTTTCAGTTCCGTCTGTTAGATAACACTCCTGTTATATAAACCATATATATATATATATATATATATATATATATATATATATATATATATATATATATATATATATACACATATATTGTACAAATTTTCAATTGTAACTATAATACGTTTTCATTCATCCAATCAATCTCTAATATATTTCTTTTAACCTGGTTTTTCAAATATTTATTCAATAAATGAATTATAAAATTATGATGGTTTAAGTCGGATTCGACCTGAGTGTATTCATCTTCGAAGTCTACCAGTTTGGCACTGAGCCAGCTTTTCCATAGCTAAAAATTTTTTTTCCAAGTTTTATATGAATTTATTTGCCCCCATCTGGCTTTCGTCGGAACCACCATTACACAACCTTAAATTGTTGCCATGGTTACCACACAATATCATAAATAATGCTCTAGGCATATAAACGAATGAAAAGAATGAAATAAACAAGCAAACTGGATTAACGGTAGCTAACCTTGCTTCACAAACGGAGAGTGCAAAAAGAAACTATAAGACAAGGCAATCGAAGAAAAAAAGCATATAAATAAGGAACAAACAAAAATAACAGTCCATCACCATACATAGAAAAGAAAATGGAAAATTGCAAGGAAATTCGATTTCTATTTTTCACTTAATATTGTTATTCTGACATATGCAGCCATATATACACACATGTAATTTTAGATAAAAAGAACTAAAATGAAATATATTTTGTTGATTTTATTGACTCTTTTTTTAATTTTATAATATTTGTTAATTTGTAAATTACAGTTGCTTATAGTTGCACTTTAGAGGTGAAGGAGTGACTAAAAAAATGAAACAATTCATTATTTTTCAAAAGAGTTGTGGAATGAAAGTACAGTTTTGCTAATTACGAATTTCTATAAAACTTATTTCTGTGAGTCGACCTCCATGTCAGAGGCGTAACTTTAGCTGTTCCTGTATACTGGGGAAAGTGTACGTTTCCCCAACAGTTTATTTAATAACCCGTGTCTCACCGTTAATGCTTTAGTTTTCTGTTGTCTGAGATCCGGACTCTAATGTTTACAATATCCTGTCGAGAAAGTGTATGCAAAGTGAAGGTTGATCCAGCCGCTTTACACTTCACGCCAGATTTTACGGCCTACAATTAACGCCATATGTAAGTAAGCTAATGCAGGAAAGCTGACGATTGTCAGAATAAGCTTGACATGCGATATTGTCATTCCCGTGCATTACGGTACTTTCCCGTGTGCGCGCTTAGGGAAAGTCATGTGGCGATGGAAAAACACTTTCCCGTATTTTACAGCCAAAGAGATTTTGAAACGTTCTACTCACAGAAATGTAGAAGACCAGAATATCTTTCTACGTGTTACCATTACGTTTTAAATGCAGTAGGACAAGTATAAACAACGCAGAATCTCTGCATGACTCTCTAATAACTTTAAATAAATTCTAGGTTATAGTAAACTATTAGCAATAAATTAAAAATATATATAAAACCTTTTAAAAAACTTCAAAATATTCATAGCGAATACAATCTGATAATATCCAAATACCTCAATTTGCAAACATATTCGAAACCTTATGATATAATAGTTTTGGGATAATACAAAACAATGTAGGCCAATTATACTACTATAACCTCCAATGTACCATTATATAAGCTCATGGCTCTAATGAACTGCATACAATTACGCTAATTATTATTTATTATTTTTTTTTTGCTGGCCCCGTTTCGGCCATTCACATTATCTTGTAGACATTTTCAAGACATAAATTATTACAATCTGAAACATGGAGAAGGCAATTTTAATGCTCATATATTTCAAAGTTATATATCAATGCTTCGATAAACTTTAAAATTTACTATTGTTTTATATTCTATTGTGCTCGTATATTTTTTAAATTTATGCCTTGAAAAATATCCATAAGAAATTGTGAATGGCCGAAACGTAGACTATAAAAGGGGTTAATAATAGTTATACCTTTACACAGTTTATTAGAGTTTGAACTTTTACAATAGTACGCTCAAGACATTCTTTCCATTCCTATATACTACAATATTTTAATATACTACATTAACATGAAATATACTACAAACTTTCAATATACTACATTAACTGCCAATGTAATATAAGCATTCAATATACTCTATTAACTTCCAATGTACTAAAAACATTCAATATACTACATTACCTTTCAATGTACTACAAACTTACAATATATATACATTAACTTCCAATATACTACAAACTATCAATATATTATATTAACCTTCAATGTACTACAAACTTCCAATATATACACATTAACTTAGAAATGTACTACAAACTTACAATATATACACATTAACTTCCAATGTACTATAAACCTCCTATATATACACATTAACTTCCAATTTACTACAAAATTTCATTATATACACATTAACTTCCAATGTACTACAAACTTCCAATATATACACATTAACTTCTAATGTACTAAAACATTTAATATACTGCATAACTTCCAAAGTACTACAAACTTCCAATATATACTCATTAACTTCCAATGTACTACAAACTTTCAATATACTACATTAACTTCCAATGTACTAAAAACATTTAATATACTACATTAACTTCCAATGTACTACAAACTTTCGATATACTACATTAACTTCCAATGTACTACAAACTTCCAATATATACACGTTAACTTTCAATGTACTACAAACTTTCAATATACTACATTAACTTAGGCCTACTACAAACTTCCAATTTATACACATCAACTTTCAATGTACTACAAACTTTCAATATACTACATTAACTTCCAATGTACTACAAACTTTCAATATACTACATTAACTTCCAATGTACTACAAACTTCCAATATATACACGTTAACTTTCAATGTACTACAAACTTTCAATATACTACATTAACTTCCAATGTACTACAAACTTCCAATATACTACATTAACTTAGGCCTACTACAAACTTCCAATTTATACACATCAACTATCAATGTACTGCAAACTTTCAATATACTACATTAACTTCCAATGTACTACAAACTTTCAATATACTACATTAACTTCCAATGTACTACAAACTTCCAATATATACACGTTAACTTCCAATGTACTACAAACTTTCAATGTACTACATTAACTTAGGCCTACTACAAACTTCCAATTTATACACATCAACTATCAATGTACTGCAAACTTTCAATATACTACATTAACTTCCAATGTACTACAAACTTTCAATATACTACATTAACTTCCAATGTACTACAAACTTCCAATATATACATGTTAACTTCCAATGTACTACATTAACTTAGGCCTACTACAAACTTCCAATTTATACACATCAACTTTCAATGTACTACAAACTTTCAATATACTACATTACCTTCCAATGTACTACAAACTTTCAATATACTACATTAACTTCCAATGTACTACAAACTTCCAATATATACACGTTGACTTTCAATGTACTACAAACTTTCAATATACTACATTAACTTCCAATGTACTACAAACTTCCAATATATACACGTTAACTTTCAATGTACTACAAACTTTCAATATACTACATTAACTTAGGCCTCCTACAAACTTCCAATTTATACACATTAACATCCAATGTACTATAAACCTCCTATATATACACATTAACTTCCAATTTACTACAAAATTTCATTATATACACATTAACTTCCAATGTACTACAAACTTCCAATATATACACATTAACTTCTAATGTACTAGAAACATTTAATATACTGCATAACTTCCAATGTACTACAAACTTCCAATATATACTCATTAACTTCCAATGTACTACAAAGTTTTAATATACTACATTAACTTCCAATGTACTAAAACATTTAATATACTACATTAACTTAGGCCTACTACAAACTTCCAATTTATACACATCAACTTTCAATGTACTACAAACTTTCAATATACTACATGAACTTCCAATGTACTACAAACTTTCAATATACTACATTAACTTCCAATTTACTACAAACTTCCAATATATACACGTTAACTTCCAATGTACTACAAACTTTCAATATACTACATTAACTTAGGCCTACTACAAACTTCCAATTTATACACATCAACTTTCAATGTACTACAAACTTTCAATATACTACATTAACTTCCAATGTACTACAAACTTTCAATATACTACATTAACTTCCAATGTACTACAAACTTCCAATATATACACGTTAACTTTCAATGTACTACAAACTGTCAATATACTACATTAACTTCCAATGTACTACAAACTTCCAATATATACACATTAACTTTCAATGTAGTACAAACTTTCAATATACTACATTAACTTCCAATGTAGGCCTCCTACAAACTTCCAATTAATACACAATTACTTCCAATGTTTTACAAACTTCCAATATATACACGTTAACTTTCAATGTACTACAAACTTTCAATATACTACATTAACTTCCAATGTACTACAAACTTCCAATATACTACATTAACTTAGGCCTACTACAAACTTCCAATTTATTCACATCAACTTTCAATGTACTACTAACTTTCAATATACTACATTAACTTCCAATGTACTACAAACTTCCAATTTATACACGTTAACTTCCAATGTACTACAAACTTTCAATATACTACATTAACTTAGGCCTACTACAAACTTCCAATTTATACACATCAACTTTCAATGTACTACAAACTTTCAATATACTACATCAACTTCCAATGTACTACAAACTTTCAATATGCTACATTAACTTCCAATGTACTACAAACTTCCAATATATACACGTTAACTTTCAATGTACTACAAACTTTCAACATACTACATTAACTTCCAATGTACTACAAACTTCCAATATATACACGTTAACTTTCAATGTAGTACAAACTTTCAATATACTACATTAACTTCCAATGTAGGCCTCCTACAAACTTCCAATTTATACACATTAACTTCCAATGTACTATAAACCTCCTATATATACACATTAACTTCCAATTTACTACAAAATTTCATTATATACACATTAACTTCCAGTGTACTACAAACTTCCAATATATACACATTAACTTCTAATGTACTACAAACATTTAATATACTGCATAACTTCCAATGTACTACAAACTTCCAATATATACACGTTAACTTTCAATGTAGTACAAACTTTCAATATACTACATTAACTTCCAATGTACTACAAACTTCCAATATATACACGTTAACTTTCAATGTACTACAAACTTTCAATATACTACATTAACTTAGGCCTACTACAAACTTCCAATTTATACTCATCAACTTTCAATGTACTACAAACTTTCAATATACTACATTAACTTCCAATGTACTACAAACTTTCAATATACTACATTAACTTCCAATGTACTACAAACTTCCAATATATACACGTTAACTTTCAATGTACTACAAACTTTCAATATACTACATTAACTTCCAATGTAGGCCTCCTACAAACTTCCAATTTATACACATTAACTTTCAATGTACTAAAAACTTTTAATATACTGCATAACTTCCAATGTAGGCCTCCTACAAACTTCCAATATATACACATTAACTTTCAATGTACTACAAACTTTCAATATACTACATTAGCTTTCAATGTAGGCCCCCTACAAACTTCCAATTTATACACATTAACTTTCAATGTACTAAAAACATTTAATATACTGCATAACTTCCAATGTAGGCCTCCTACAAACTTCCAATATATACACATTAACTTTCAATGTACTACAACTTTCAATATACTACATTAACTTCCAACGTAGGCCTACTACAAACTTCCAATATATACACGTTAACTTTTAATGTACTACAAACTTTCAATATACTACATTAACTTCCAATGTAGGCCTCCTACAAACTTCCAATTTATACACATTAACTTTCAATGTAGGCCTCCTACAAACTTACAATATATACACGTTAACTTTCAATGTACTACAACTTTCAATATACTACATTAACTTCCAATGTAGGCCTCCTACAAACTTACAATATATACACGTTAACTTCCAATGTACTACAAACTTTCAATATACTACATTAACTTAGGCCTACTACAAACTTCCAATATATACACGTTAACTTTCAATGTACTACAAACTTTCAATATACTACATTAACTTCCAATGTAGGCCTCCTAAAAACTTCCAATTTATACACATTAACTTTCAATGTACTAAAAACATTTAATATACTGCATAACTTCCAATGTAGGCCTCCTACAAACTTCCAATATATACACATTAACTTTCAATGTACTACAAACTTTCAATATACTACATTAGCTTTCAATGTAGGCCCCCTACAAACTTCCAATTTATACACATTAACTTTCAATGTACTAAAAACATTTAATATACTGCATAACTTCCAATGTAGGCCTCCTACAAACTTCCAATATATACACATAAACTTTCAATGTACTACAACTTTCAATATACTACATTAACTTCCAACGTAGGCCTACTACAAACTTCCAATATATACACGTTAACTTTCAATGTACTACAAACTTTCAATATACTACATTAACTTCCAATGTAGGCCTCCTACAAACTTCCAATTTATACACATTAACTTTCAATGTAGGCCTCCTACAAACTTACAATATATACACGTTAACTTTCAATGTACTACAACTTTCAATATACTACATTAACTTCCAGTGTAGGCCTCCTACAAACTTACAATATATACACGTTAACTTTCAATGTACTACAACTTTCAATATACTACATTAACTTGCAATGTAGGCCTCCTACAAACTTCCAATTTATACACATTAACTTCCAATGTACTATAAACCTCCTATATATACACATTAACTTCCAATTTACTACAAAATTTCATTATATACACATTAACTTCCAGTGTACTACAAACTTCCAATATATACACATTAACTTCTAATGTACTACAAACATTTAATATACTGCATAACTTCCAATGTACTACAAACTTCCAATATATACACGTTAACTTTCAATGTAGTACAAACTTTCAATATACTACATTAACTTCCAATGTACTACAAACTTCCAATATATACACGTTAACTTTCAATGTACTACAAACTTTCAATATACTACATTAACTTAGGCCTACTACAAACTTCCAATTTATACTCATCAACTTTCAATGTACTACAAACTTTCAATATACTACATTAACTTCCAATGTACTACAAACTTTCAATATACTACATTAACTTCCAATGTACTACAAACTTCCAATATATACACGTTAACTTTCAATGTACTACAAACTTTCAATATACTACATTAACTTCCAATGTAGGCCTCCTACAAACTTCCAATTTATACACATTAACTTTCAATGTACTAAAAACTTTTAATATACTGCATAACTTCCAATGTAGGCCTCCTACAAACTTCCAATATATACACATTAACTTTCAATGTACTACAAACTTTCAATATACTACATTAGCTTTCAATGTAGGCCCCCTACAAACTTCCAATTTATACACATTAACTTTCAATGTACTAAAAACATTTAATATACTGCATAACTTCCAATGTAGGCCTCCTACAAACTTCCAATATATACACATTAACTTTCAATGTACTACAACTTTCAATATACTACATTAACTTCCAACGTAGGCCTACTACAAACTTCCAATATATACACGTTAACTTTTAATGTACTACAAACTTTCAATATACTACATTAACTTCCAATGTAGGCCTCCTACAAACTTCCAATTTATACACATTAACTTTCAATGTAGGCCTCCTACAAACTTACAATATATACACGTTAACTTTCAATGTACTACAACTTTCAATATACTACATTAACTTCCAATGTAGGCCTCCTACAAACTTACAATATATACACGTTAACTTCCAATGTACTACAAACTTTCAATATACTACATTAACTTAGGCCTACTACAAACTTCCAATATATACACGTTAACTTTCAATGTACTACAAACTTTCAATATACTACATTAACTTCCAATGTAGGCCTCCTAAAAACTTCCAATTTATACACATTAACTTTCAATGTACTAAAAACATTTAATATACTGCATAACTTCCAATGTAGGCCTCCTACAAACTTCCAATATATACACATTAACTTTCAATGTACTACAAACTTTCAATATACTACATTAGCTTTCAATGTAGGCCCCCTACAAACTTCCAATTTATACACATTAACTTTCAATGTACTAAAAACATTTAATATACTGCATAACTTCCAATGTAGGCCTCCTACAAACTTCCAATATATACACATAAACTTTCAATGTACTACAACTTTCAATATACTACATTAACTTCCAACGTAGGCCTACTACAAACTTCCAATATATACACGTTAACTTTCAATGTACTACAAACTTTCAATATACTACATTAACTTCCAATGTAGGCCTCCTACAAACTTCCAATTTATACACATTAACTTTCAATGTAGGCCTCCTACAAACTTACAATATATACACGTTAACTTTCAATGTACTACAACTTTCAATATACTACATTAACTTCCAGTGTAGGCCTCCTACAAACTTACAATATATACACGTTAACTTTCAATGTACTACAACTTTCAATATACTACATTAACTTGCAATGTAGGCCTCCTACAAACTTCCAATATATACACGTTAACTTCCAATGTACTACAAACTTTCAATATACTACATTAACTTAGGCCTTCTACAAACTTTCAATTTATACACATCAACTTTCAATGTACTACAAACTTTCAATATACTACATTAACTTCCAATGTACTACAAACTTTCAATATACTACATTAACTTCCAATGTACTACAAACTTCCAATATATACACGTAACTTTCAATGTACTACAAACTTTCAATATACTACATTAACTTCCAATGTACTACAAACTTCCAATATATACACATTAACTTTCAATGTAGTACAAACTTTCAATATACTACATTAACTTTCAATGTAGGCCTCCTACAAACTTCCAATTTATACACAATTACTTCCAATGTACTACAAACTTCCAATATATACACGTTAACTTTCAATGTACTACAAACTTTCAATATACTACATTAACTTCCAATGTACTACAAACTTCCAATATACTACATTAACTTAGGCCTACTACAAACTTCCAATTTATGCACATCAACTTTCAATGTACTACAAACTTTCAATATACTACATTAACTTCCAATGTACTACAAACTTCCAATATATACACGTTAACTTCCAATGTACTACAAACTTTCAATATACTACATTAACTTAGGCCTACTACAAACTTCCAATTTATACACATCAACTTTCAATGTACTACAAACTTTCAATATACTACATCAACTTCCAATGTACTACAAACTTTCAATATGCTACATTAACTTCCAATGTACTACAAACTTCCAATATATACACGTTAACTTTCAATGTACTACAAACTTTCAATATACTACATTAACTTCCAACGTACTACAAACTTCCAATATATACACGTTAACTTTCAATGTAGTACAAACTTTCAATATACTACATTAACTTCCAATGTAGGCCTCCTACAAACTTCCAATTTATACACATTAACTTCCAATGTACTATAAACCTCCTATATATACACATTAACTTCCAATTTACTACAAAATTTCATTATATACACATTAACTTCCAGTGTACTACAAACTTTCAATATATACACATTAACTTCTAATGTACTAAAAACATTTAATATACTGCATAACTTCCAATGTACTACAAACTTCCAATATATACACGTTAACTTTCAATGTACTACAAACTTTCAATATACTACATTAACTTCCAATGTACTACAAACTTCCAATATATACACGTTAACTTTCAATGTACTACAAACTTTCAATATACTACATTAACTTAGGCCTACTACAAACTTCCAATTTATACACATTAACTTCCAATGTACTACAAACTTTCAATATACTACATTAACTTCCAATGTACTACAAACTTCCAATATATACACGTTAACTTTCAATGTACTACAAACTTTCAATATACTACATTAACTTCCAATGTAGGCCTCCTACAAACTTCCAATTTATACACATTAACTTTCAATGTACTAAAAACATTTAATATACTGCATAACTTCCAATGTAGGCCTCCTTCAAACTTCCAATATATACACATTAACTTTCAATGTACTACAAACTTTCAATATACTACATTAGCTTTCAATGTAGGCCCCCTACAAACTTCCAATTTATACACATTAACTTTCAGTGTACTAAAAACATTTAATATACTGCATAACTTCCAATGTAGGCCTCCTACAAACTTCCAATATATACACATTAACTTTCAATGTACTACAACTTTCAATATACAACATTAACTTCCAACGTAGGCCTACTACAAACTTCCAATATATACACGTTAACTTTCAATGTACTACAAACTTTCAATATACTACATTAACTTCCAATGTAGGCCTCCTACAAACTTCCAATTTATACACATTAACTTTCAATGTAGAACTCCTACAAACTTACAATATATACACGTTAACTTTCAATGTACTACAACTTTCAATATACTACATTAACTTCCAATGTAGGCCTCCTACAAACTTATAATATATACACGTTAACTTTCAATGTACTACAACTTTCAATATACTACATTAACTTTCAATGTAGGCCTCCTACAAACTTACAATATATACACGTTAACTTTCAATGTACTACAACTTTCAATATACTACATTAACTTTCAATGTAGGCCTCCTACAAACTTACAATATATACACGTTAACTTTCAATGTACTACAACTTTCAATATACTACATTAACTTCCAATGTAGACCTCCTACAAACTTACAATATATACACATTAACTTTCAATGTAGGCCTCCTACAAACTTACAATATATACACGTTAACTTTCAATGTACTACAACTTTCAATATACTACATTAACTTCCAATGTAGGCCTACTACAAACTTCCAATATATACACATCAACTTTCAATGTACTACAAACTTTCAATATACTACATTAACTTCCAATGTAGGCCTCCTACAAACTTCCAATTTATACACATTAACTTTCAATGTAGGCCTCCTACAAACTTACAATATATACACGTTAACTTTCAATATACTACAACTTTCAATATACTACATTAACTTCAAATGTAGGCCTCCTACAAACTTACAATATATATACGTTAACTTTCAATATACTACATTAACTTTCAATGTAGGCCTCCTACAAACTTACAATATATACACGTTAACTTTCAATGTACTACAACTTTCAATATACTACATTAGCTTTCAATGTAGGCCTCCTACAAACTTCCAATTTATACACATTAACTTTCAATGTAGGCCTCCTACAAACTTACAATATATACACGTTAACTTTCAATGTACTACAACTTTCAATATACTACAATAACTTTCAATGTAGGCCTCCTACAAACTTACAATAAATACACGTTAACTTTCAATGTACTACAACTTTCAATATACTACATTAGCTTTCAATGTAGGCCTCCTACAAACTTCCAATTTATACACATTAACTTTCAATGTAGGCCTCCTACAAACTTACAATATATACACGTTAACTTTCAATGTACTACAACTTTCAATATACTACATTAACTTTCAATGTAGGCCTCCTACAAACTTACAATATATACACGTTAACTTTCAATGTACTACAACTTTCAATATACTACATTAACTTCCAATGTAGACCTCCTACACACTTACAATATATACACATTAACTTTCAATGTAGGCCTCCTACAAACTTACAATATATACACGTTAACTTTCAATGTACTACAACTTTCAATATACTACATTAACTTCCAATGTAGGCCTACTACAAACTTCCAATATATACACGTTAACTTTCAATGTACTACAAACTTTCAATATACTACATTAACTTCCAATGTAGGCCTCCTACAAACTTCCAATTTATACACATTAACTTTCAATGTACTAAAAACATTTAATATACTGCATAACTTCCAATGTAGGCCTCCTACAAACTTCCAATATATACACATTAACTTTCAATGTACTACAAACTTTCAATATACTACATTAGCTTCCAATGTAGGCCTCCTACAAACTTCCAATATATACACATTAACTTTCAATATACTAAAAACATTTAATATACTGCATAACTTCCAATGTAGGCCTCCTACAAACTTCCAATATATACACATTAACTTTCAATGTACTACAAACTTTCAATATACTACATTAACTTCCAATGTAGGCCTACTACAAACTTCCAATTTATACACAATAACTTTCAATGTACGATATATTTCCCGTGTAATACATAGCTCCAAATGTAACACAATGTATACGACTGGCACGGATTTGAATAGAATAAAACGAAAACACAATTAAGTTTACTAACATGAGTTAGACCCAAACATCCTAACTTGTGTTCCTAGATGCTCACATTCATTTTTTCATTAAACGTTTACCGGTACTTTAGATAGAAAAATTGTTGTTTCCACATCCAAACCAACCCGGATACTTTGGTGCAATGTAAATATTCTAAGGCTATTTGCATTATAATGGCTAATGTATTCATTAAGCCCTACTTAGGTCAAAGCTTACATTAACCTGTTTAACCATAAAGACCCATTGAGAAATATTTAGGTTGATGTTGTTTGTCCAGCCTCGACAACTGTTTTGCTAGTACTAAATTAGTTAATGGGTATATTCTATTATTTTGAATAGGGATGGGCCGATTCCGATTCTCGATTCCAGGAATCGTCGATTCTAGGTGGTATCGAGGAATCGTCGATACTCGATTCTTCATCATAAAAGTGTCGATTCCGATTCCACACGATTCCGAATATTTATAAAAATACGTGTCGGACCAACTGGCCCAACATAGTTTTTCCTACCGTAAATGAAACCTAAATAAACTCCAACGAACCAATTGGCCCGACATTGTTTTTGATTTAATTAAATTCTATTATCTGTGTAACACTGTTTTGATATTTTTTGTGTTTTGTGTTAGCAAGAAACAACAAAACCATAATTTCATGTCCCGGATACCCAAACAATAAACTGACTGGTGATAAAAGTGTTTTGGCACTTTTATCACTAAGACACGTAAACGTGTCACATGTGATTGATTTGTGAGTTTATAAATATTTTGAATATAGAACTAAAGTGTAATATATTCTCTCTCTGATAATTAATGCAACAGCTCCAGTAAATACTATCCAAGATTCATATTAAGTAAAAGTTTTAACACGAAATAATTTACTTGTTAAGGAATTTACGTTATAATTTACTTCCTAGTAAGGATGAGTTTATCTAAGTGTATCAATGTTTGTACTTAACTTTCACAAAGTCCGTTTTTAAGGATTATTTTACAACTAAATATTTAGTCAATATTTCCGACTTACTTTTAAGGTTTTGTGAAATTTTGAAAACAGTAGTGAAAATCATTACAATACGTTATAACAAATATGTGTGTCGGCCCGTAACTACGGACAAAAAGCTCTTAGAATAACATCATGTTTTTAATCCCGTCGGCGTTTATCTATCAAACAAAAACCATCGTAAATACATCTGTAAGTAGTGTGAAGCTTGTTGTTAAATACTGTGCCTTAATTTTTCCAAAAGTAGCAACACCAGCTGAGTAGTAATAATAAACATAAAGCGTTAAGAGGCCTGGCGGTATTCGGTTCAGGGTACTGGAAGTCGCGTCAATTCGATGACGGTTAACAAAAACTGACGGTGGAAAACCACATAATATATCAAATATGAAAAAGCACTTAAACATCATTCATTTTGCCCAAATTTATCAACAAAAAAGATCTATACTTGAAGAAACTTTATCCTCAGATACAGGACCTACAAGTGATAGTCGGTTAAAAATCAACTGGGATTGAGTAATAAATACAAAATAGGCCTGAATCAGTTGCACTTGTTCCAGACACCGGCAGAAAAAAAGGCCCCACCAGATGTGGAGAAGGTTTGCCCCACTAATCCAGAATGTTGGGGAAGAAGGTACCCCAGGGGAATTGACAGTAGAAGAAGAAGTAAACAATTATCTGGGGGAACCATTAGCCAGTCCAGATTGTGATGTTGGGAAGTATTTGGCAGTACAAAGTGCCAAATACCCTGATTTAAATGCAATGGCAATAAAATACCTGTCTGCCCACTCGCGACAGTGTTTTCTGAAAAACCTTTCTCAACTTCAGGAGCTATATGTGACTAGCGATGAAACTAGCTTGACCCACAACGTGTTCAAATGCTTGTATTTTTTAACAGAAATGTATATTACCCGCCAGACTTTTAAATATTAAAAACTATCCTATTTGTATTAATTTTTTACTTTTTATGTTGTTCGTTTGTTTTTAATTTTTGTTTTGTTTGGGAGACAATGTAAATAGGCTTAGGAATTTTTTCAAACATCATAAAATAAGTAAAGTTCACATTTTTAACTTTAAAATAAGTCATTACTTTATTCTGATATGTTTTTATGCTTTTAAAAATCCCTATTGATAAATCTAGGTTGAAGGTTTTGTGTAGCCTATTACATTAAAACAGAACTTTTAAAAGGTTTTGCCATATGACCAAGATGTTAACTAAATTAATTATTAGAGAACTAGAATGTAAGCTAATATAACTTGAAAGAATCGAGAATCGACTAAAGAATCGAGAATCGAACGGAAAATTTTAGAATCGGAATCGGAATCGAAAATTTTAGGAATCGGCCCATTCCTAATTTTGAAGTTTCCAAATTCCCTACAAAACAGAAAACCTTAGCCTGATTTTTACGCTCGTCCTTTTCCTATTTGGTTGCAAGAGGGAGAAAAATCTATGATACTCGTTCAATTCGCCAATCTGTTAGTTTACGAAGTATTGTTTTTTTTAATATACCCATCCCGAAGTGTTTATTATCCGGACATCTTGTAACTATTTGTTAAATATTGCGATGTCATTTTATTGTAAGGTTTCCCATTAGTGAGTTTGTATTTGTTTTTAAAAGTTGTGATTATTTTTTTCGAATTTGATTATAATATATAATTATTGGAAAATTAAAAATGTCAGCTTGGAGTACTTCCTACATTGATTTGTACAGTTTAAATGGCGATAAATAACCACTTTATTATATTAGAACGAACTTCTCGGAATATCACGGATACTGAAGAGGGGAGACTTGAAAACCATCTGACTGTAAATATATTTGAACGAAAGATGCCATAATAGGTGACCTCTGAAAAACAATCTGGGAGATGTTCTGAAAACTAAGATACCTGTTAATAAAAGTTACTTTTTTTCTCCTCGTCTATGATGAAAACGATTTAGAGAAATTGATGAATTAACTGAATAAAGCGACAAACCTCACAGAAACGATGACGAGAATTTGAGGAAAAAGGCTAATTGTAACGAAAGAATTTAATGAAACCCCTTAATTGTTTATCATCATGAGCGTACAATACATTACAACACAACAAAACCCAACACAACAGAATACAATACAACACAACACAATGCAATACAATACATCGTGAGTGTATCACAAGAGCACAATACATATTGGATAATTTGAGGATTTTCAGGAATCCTATCTTATGGAGAAGGATACAGAGGAGACTAGAGAATATTTGTCATGTAACTATGTCCGATGTAAAGGTCACACTGACACTAAGTCAGTTTATAGAGAACAAAATTAGCCTTATTACTTTCTAAAAACTAAGATTTCCTAATTTTATAGAAGCGTATGTGTTTTGAAATTAATCTTTAAAACCTTCATTGAAACTTATGTCAGAGATTTTTTTCTGCAAATTGAGACGAGTCATATGTAACAGATTGCTGGGAAAAATATGAAACTAAAATTGATGTGATGATAAAAGTAATTATAATTCTTTATAACAAAAAAAAATTAAACATCGGCTCAAAAAACTGAATGAGGAAAGCTTTCAGACGTTAAAGCATTAACCTTTTTGGGCTAAGAATGCGTCATGAATCTATTTAAAAACGTGGGCATGAAAAACAAAGAATTTAATAAAATATTAAAAGACATCTTTTCATGACTTGATTTCTAATTGTAAAACTAATTATTAAAAAAAAACATTTAGGTATAGAAATGTCAAATTATAAAAATCTCAGTGGTTTCGTATAAAGTTTTGAAAGCAAATTTTCATTAAAAACTACTCCCAACTATTTTAAAATAGCATTTGTTTAGTAAACAACCATACCTCAACTACAAATATTTAAATATTCGTAGCAAGGGTTGTTGTTGCTAATTAATTACAACTATGATATTGGGATCTGTATAGATTGCTGTATTATTTGCATATATAAAACATTTGCCTTATAAAAATACTTATACATTAATTTGGAAAGTTATTTCCTTAACTTCATTTATTATATTAGATTTAATAATATCTGGGTTACACTTTTTATTATTTGTATTTTTGTTGAATGAGTAAAATAAAATTGGGTTTTACTCATTTAAATTTTATATATATTTTGATTAAGATAAGTTTATAAATATAAAGGAAAATTAGCACTATAAAGCCAAATAGCGTAACGGAAGTACGCTAAGGCAGTTGTTAATGTCAACGAGACAACAATTTAAAAATAATTAAAAACAATTTTAATAACATTCTAAAAGCCGTGTACATCCTTGTTACAAACCACAGCCATCTAAATAAACTATCGTTGTTAAAGGTTACGCTGTTATCGATTAAGTGAAATCTCACTTCCTTTACAACTGTCAAGGCTGATTAATTGTCTTCAACCTTGTTGAGGTAATTAATTTCAAACAGCATCCTTATGTAGCCAAAGGAAGCTGTGCTCATTAGACATCTCTGGAAGCGCCGACAAAAGTGTTTGTAGGCAAAAGTGAAGAAAAAACTGAAATGAACCGAAACTGTTACCAAACATAGTTTGTTGTTTATACAGGTCTATGTGTTAGTCTAGAGTATGTGATGGGAAAACTATAAAGCCATTTAGTAAATGTCGATCTATATTGTCAGAATAATTGGTAGGACATTATATTAAGCTATTTATATAAAAGCGAGCGCACATGCAAAGAGAGAGAGAGAGGAGGAGGGAGAGAGGGGAAGGGAAAGAGGGGGAGGGAGAGAGAGAGACTGATATACAGAGAGAGAGAGAGTTTTCATTCAAATAAACCTCTATATTTTATACATTGAACAATAATATGAATTTTAGTAAATAAAATAAAGTTTTTAATATTTGTATGGTTAAAATTTGCTTCAAAATCATTTTCTTAATGTTTAAGTTAACTATTAACTGTTGTAAACATTTATATAACCACTCCAATTTTTAAATCTCAAATAACAATTCAAGGATTATTTGGAAAAATGGGGTCTTTCTAATACGTCTCCCCATTTAAAATTTTTGTTCTATAGCCATCAAGTGTTAATCTTTATAATGTATTATTACTGTACGTAACTCTAATCGGCATTAATTGAGGAAGTAAAAGTATTTGTGGTCAGTTTTAAAAATTGCACCAACCGGCGTTATTTACTATAAGCGCGCTCTCATTCCAAGAACTCAACCTGCCCTCATAGAACATGGCTTTATTTTCATTACCTAGAACGGTTAGTTTATTCTGTTATTATCGAAAACCTAGGTTAACATAACTTATATTACATTTAGAAAATACCTTTGTAATTGTACTAACACTTGATGGCTATGGAAAAAATATTAAAAATGCGGGGACGTATTAGAAGAAACCAGACAAATGAATAGTAAATACTACTTATTATTTATGTTTACTTACTAACTTAGTAAAAATTGTTTTACTTAAAATAATAGTAATATTATTTCTAAGTAATAACTATAATTATTCTTATAACCGCATTTAAAATCATTAAAAATTTACTAACCATTTAGTTACTAGGATAGTCACTCCCACAAATGACATATGACGTGGGAAATTTTCCTCTATTCCCAGTACCAAGTGATCATGTCTTTTCTCAACTCCTACGTAATCTAACCTTATCGCTCCTTGACCTTATCGTTACGAAAGGTTGTAACGAAAGGCAGTCTTTATAAGCCTAATGGGGAAAAGGTACTTTTAATACGCGACCAGTGATGTTATTAATAGTAAGTTCACACTAATAGGTCAAACTGTGATTGCTACTTTGAAATAGCTATGATTTTGAACCGTGATTGTGATTTTTAACTGTGATATTCAGTTGCTTTAGTTATTAAGGTTAGGTAATGATATATCAGTTGCCCATGCCAGTATGATTGTTTTATATTAATTAATAATAGTTCTTTCTCTCTCTCTCTCTCTCTCTCTCTCTCTCTCTCTCTCTCTGTATGTGTGTGTGTGTGTGTGTGTGTGTGTGTGTGTGTGTGTGTGTGTGTGTGTGTGTGTGTGTGTGTCATCCGCACATGTACTAAATTTAATAATAATGTTAGTTAAAACAAAACACTTGTAGACAAGTAAATTAAACATTTACCATAAGAATAATCGTTGTTTCTTTTACTCACTCTAGATATTTTACTTTCAGGTACAGGCTGTATTTATTAATACTATCTAATATATACTAAAGACAACTTTTAAATATAACCGACTTAAATGAAACAAACTATTTATAATTGAATAATGAACTACTGCAAACAAAACTGTTTCCGATCTTTAGCGATCACAAACACAACACTGGTCGCCGACACAAATCACAGTCACAGGGAGTGAGGAATAGAAACTAGGAATTACAATCACAGAAATAACAGGTTTTAACTTCCAGCTCATTTCGTTTCGTTCCGTTTAATAAATCAGTGACTGACACAAATCCCGCTCCGACTCCAGGCCCCCTCTCACATACAAATATTATAGTTTACGATCGACGACCTTAGTTCGTTTGTCTGGGTGTGACAATTGTAAACAGTTTTGGTCCCGCTTCACGTGTAGGTTCGATTTCCCACTCCATCACAGTTTAGTTAGACAAGAACTTGCTACTTCGTCTCGCTTAGTAATAGGCCGAACTGTGATTTATGACCTTACAAAAACATTTCCTCTATGTTCGCAAACCCTTCCCATCCTTTGTAGAGCCAACAATGTTGTATCATCGCCTCAACTACAAAAGGTGAGTTCAAAAGTTGATGAAAGATCAAACAAGTAACAATTAGAACCTAAAAACATTAACAAATGTCTGCATTGAAAAATAATGACAGTTTAGGCTTATTCTTCTTGTTGAAAAAACAAAATAATATGTCTACACATAAAAAAAATATTAACAATTTTGCCAAATAATATGATATCTCCAATTAAACAAGAGGTTAAATAAATAAAATACAGTACAACTTTGCTTTGCTTTACTCGTCAAAAGAGTCCCGATAAGGAAAGGCCGGGTCAGGAACTGCAACCTTTCATTCATTTTTAAAAAAAAAACATACATAATCTGTACTTACGATTCCAGAAAAACTAAAGGAGAACACCTATGAAAACTTGGCTTGCTAAAACAATGAAATCTATCGGAACTGTATCAAATTAAAATTTTAAAGCATACAGTTCGTGATAGTTTCACTCGTATTTAAGAACAAGTAATAAAAAAAATTAGAGTAAATTCCTACTGAGGTTAACAAAGAAAATTTTTATTTTAGTTACCCTAGAGCATTATTTATGATATTGTATGGTAACCATGGCAACAGTTAAAGGTTGTACAATAGAGGTTTCGACGATAACCAAATGGGGGGGGGTGGAGGTATTTATACAATCGTTGAGAAATATTAGGCTACTAGGAATTTTTAAAGTTTTCGCAGTACCAAGGTGCGCTAGACTTCAAACATAAAGATTCTCAGTTCGAATCCGGTTAGACCCCAAAACCTTTATTGTTTAGTTATTAAATAAATATTTGAAAAAAACTGTAACATCAATTATCATCCCCTATAAACTTAAAAAAATGTAATTGATCTGGATTGGATAAACAAAATCGTATTTTATTAACGACTAAAGATTTGTGCAAGATAACCTCGTATATCAGGAGAGTGTGAGCTAATAAAAGGAATTTATAAAATAAAACAAAACAAGAATTAAAGAGCACGTGTTGGCTTCTTAAAAGAAGTACAGTATACACTTTTTTCCAAATAATCTATGTAGGTCACCAAGAAATAAACACAACATAACTGATTGTGGAAACTGTTATAAGATCTTAAATGTCTTTAATAATTAATCTCCTTAGCTCTTTATTGTATTATCTACCGGCTTAGAAGGTTATTGTATTAAACTTATGCATTATAAAATGTCGAAATTCTAATTTCTAAACTTTACATTTCAAATATTTCTTTCGTATTTATGTATTTTATTTCTAATTTTATTAATAGGTCTTAATAAAGGGAGTTGATTCATCAACATATGTCAAGACATTATCGAGTTAGCGTACTAGATAACTAAATTTACCGACAACATAATATTAGGAAATAATATATTTTCCTGTTATGGACATTTTAATTTATTGCTAATGTACAATATAGAAATTAACATAACCTAGAAGTGAAAATTCAGCTGTTGTTTAACTATACAAGCTGTTAGCATCCACCGCCTATTTGATATTCAAAATATTTGGGACAATTCGTTCTGAAAAGAATGGTTTTCAACGAAAACAAAAAATTATGGTAAATAAAGTCTGAAGTGTATAATACGTTTTAAGTGTAGAAGAAGTGCAAAACATTATGCACTTTTAAAATAAAAAGAGTTGATTAAACACATATATAATGTTGTACTGTGGCTATATGTATATATGTTAATATTTTATAATACAGTAATTCCAAAATTTTTATTCAAGGATATAAATGAACACACACAAAGTTTATGATTTGTTGATTCTGAGAAATTCGTGATTTTGCTTGTCGTGAGGTTAATTTAGTCTCTTCGATCATTATTGTCTCAGGAGCTTGATGAAGAATGTTTACGTAAATTATGTTATGAAGAATTGTCTTAGGAGCTACGTAAATTGTTTACCTCTTCTGGAAAACTGCTTGAAAACTGATCGACTACTGGGAATAAAGTAGATCCATTTCGATTTTAAAGTTGTAAATCAAATTAAAACCAAACTGTGCTAAACATATCACTGAAGATTTTTATTATGTGTATGAATGTATGGAGTTGTGTATGTCTGTACGCGTGGGCGGGCGTGTGTGAGTGTCTGGGGGGCCCATTCCTTAATTTTAATCATAGCTTATTTTTAACCGATGGTTTACTGATTATGTGAAATTAAAACTGTATTACAACCAAATATTGTTTGCATTTTTCAAAATTACTGAAAGGGCTTTATAGATTATTTATGATAAATTTAAACGATTTTTAAATAGATTGACAACATTTATTCTGTATAAAGTTGTGTTTCTTTTAAAGCGGAACTCAGCTATATGCAATTTTGGGGTTAAGCTCATAGTAACGGAAACGGTGATTTCGGTCAGGACCCACCTGACCAGAGGTCAAGGAAAATGATGGCAGCGTTACTAATTGCCAAGAACGACGGTCGAGTCGTGGTTGGGCAATTAAATTTTTTTCATATTAACTTCACGATTTTACTTTCACCATTCTATTTTTAAACAGTGTAATTTATTATTTTAAAGTTTTCCTTTGACACTACTAGCTGTAATTAAAAATTTACCAGACTTTTCAAACACAATTTATAATAAAATATTTAAAAAAATATGACGGTCTTTACAATGCACAACGGTATGGACGATTGGTTGTACAATTAAATATATAGAGCTTTAAATTAGGTATTGCACGTCAATATAATTTATATGCATTTATATTTTTATTATATTTATAAATAATAAAAATATTTCAATTAATATTTCAAAATAATGATGATTTTTTTAAGAAAAATAATATGTTCATTTCTGGTTCAACAGACCTATAAAACCGTTTGAGCCTAAAAGGTTTCAAAATTAATTTAAAAATTGATATTGATAAGGTGTCTTTATGGATTCTAAATTGCAAACAGTCATCCTTGGTATAAATACCCTCAGAGCGAAAACAATTTGGTTTAACCTGTCTCAACACAAAGACTTCATACAGCCCATCCCGTATCCTACCTGTCTGTTTTAAAAAGTTAAAACAGAGCTCTAAAACCTCGGGGTTACCGATCCCCCCCTTCTTCACTGATTAAACTAATACAAGGATTACAAATTATAGTTCAAATTTTAATCGTTATTAAAATACTTTTTATGCATTCTCACAACTCTAAGCTTATAGTGCATGACATTTGATGTTAATACAGATTTTTCAATTAATAATTCAATAATTAAATTTGATAAAATTGTTTTAATAACTAATTTTGTTTTCTATTTTGCCATTTAATATTGGGATTCTGACATATGTGTATACATATTTATAATAACTGAAATTATTTTATAAAAGGGAACATAAAGCAAATATTTCTTTGTTGGCCTATGTAGGAATTAACTTTAAATTTTTCCTTTTTTTATAATAATTATTAATGAATGTCACAGCTTTGACTTTTAAGGTTAAAATGTTATTTATGATAAGATGCGCACCAAAGTTAAACATTTTCATGGCCATGTTAATGTCCAACCCTTGTTCAGTCTTTATGACACTTTAAACCCTTATCCACTTGTCATGAATTATAAAGTCTAAATTTAACCTTAACTATATCAAACTAATTTATTGAAATTTGCATTTTTAAATAAATTTATATATTATATAAATTCCATTTAAATTTATTTCAACTTTTATTTATCATTTCAATCAACTGTGATCGTTTTTTGTGTTATTGTTTCTGAATGCTGAGGTGTTTCATTATATAAATATAATTTAACCTTGAACAGAAATTATTATTAATTTGTCATATTTTTCTGTAACTTGAACTTTTTTAAAATAATGTTACCCAAAGTATCCTCATTTACCACATAAAATGTCGAATTCAAAATTAATTTCAATTCAGGTACAAACTGAAATTGTTTAGGCATAAAACAAAATCATATTTGAAAAATATTCCGCTTTTGGGTAGCAAATGACCAATATGGTTTCAAATTTTAAAATACTGGAAAAAGTTGTATAATGAATATTTCATTTCGAACCCAATAACTATAGAAACTATGTTCAATACAACTGTAAACTTCTTCATATTTTAAATAAATTAAATCGTGATCAGTAGTAACCTATTCAGCCATACTGAAATATATAATGTAATCGTCTCCCTCCCTCTCTCTCTCTCACACACACACACAACACACACACACACACAACACACACACACACACACACACACACAAACACAACAGGTAAAAACGCAGAAGAATTTAAATTACACATTAACCGAGCTACGATTAGTTTACACTCACAGTATTTACGTAATAAAATTACAGCAATTTCACAAAATAATTACCGCGTCTATGGCCTTGTAGGAATTGGTTAACAAACTTCACCATCACCACTGTGATACAGTAAAACCTATATACTCAGTTCTTAGCGTACCTTAGGGTTAAATGCATATCTTTTTCTTAAGACAATTGAGTCGATATTCCTGTTTGAAACATGTAATAAAATAAATATATGACAGAGTACATTGACATTTGTCAACAGTGATGTACCACCGCTGGATTAATTTTTCGATACTGTATTCTAAACAAAAACTCCCCTCCAAAAGTAATTTTGAATGATAAATGTATCTCCTATCCTTACTTATATAGAAACAATTGCCTTTTAAATTTACTGATTACTACTCTATAGATTATATATATATATATATATATATATATATATATATATATATATATATATATAACGTCCCTTGTTATTTTATTACCACAACTTTACTAGTGTATTGTAATTACATATGGCTGTATTCAATTGCAGAATGTCTTTTTTTGACATAATTTGTTATCCAAGTTAATAAATTTATTTTACAATTGAGTAGAAAGTATCGATAGTAATTTTTGGTGTAGATAAATAAAGAAAATGGGTAGCATTTCACTGGTGGTTTGGATCTAATTTAAGACAAATTAAAAAGATCTTAAATCCATTGATATTTCTTTCACAAGCTTTCACAAGTTGTTTTTCCAAGCTCAATTATTATGCGTAGGCCTACACTTTAACGTTAACTAGAAAACCTGTAATAGGTTTAACATTTATGAAGTTTAAAGCCGTCTTTAGTATGGTTTTAAGGAAAATTAATGTCTATATATATATATATATATATATATATATATATATATATATATATATATATATATATATATATAAGCCACAACACTGTTTTCTTGTATTTACTAATCACTTTCACTATATTTAAGATGCTTGTTTAAGTACATATAGTGAACGTGATATATATATATATATATATATATATATATATATATATATATATATATATATATATATATATAATAAGTAGTAAGTGCGATAGTTTGGCGCGCCCACCCCTAAACTCGGCCGCTACGTAACCTAGGACTATAGGGGTAGTTTTGGATGATGCTCAAGGTCATCCCGGCCCTGACCCTAGACCAAGGGGTGGTTTCGACCACGTTCAGGGGGGTAGGGGGTAGTTTTTCGAAAAAAAAAAAAAATCGGCCGCTACGTAACCTAGGACCATAGGGGTAGTATCGGATGATGCGGGCGGACGTCGCGACCCTGATCCAAGCCTTAGGGGTGGTTTTGAACACGTCCAGAGGGGTGGGGGGTAGTTTTTCGAAAAAAATAAATTCCAGCCAACTAACCTAAGCTAGCCAAAATGGATCAAACCTAACCTAACCTACGTGTTGGGGTGACCTCGGTTACGTTCAGGACCATACGCGGGGGATGCTCCGGGGGTGGATTGGGGGTGGGGGGTAGTTTTCGAAAAAATGTTGGAAAAACGTGTCCTGACTGATAGGGTGAGTCTGGAGTGTATTATTGCGTCGGTAGGGGTAGTTTCACCTAGGGGTAGTTTTTGAATAAAATACGAAAATGCCGAAAATCGATCGGTTGGATCAACAGACAGTACGGGATACGTGTAGAGGCCCTTTTGGACCGTTGCGGGGGCTGTTTCACCTAGGGGTAGTTTTTGAAAAAAATACGAAAATTCCGAAAATCGATCGGTTGGATCAACAGACAGTACGGGATATGTGTAGAGTCTATTATAGACCATTGCGGGGGTGGTTTCACCTGTAATCAGAATGCCAAAAATAATAGGCGGAATAGCTCCGGTGGAGGGGGTAACTTTTGGAAAGACTTAATGGTTATCTGAAGTAAGGCCTCTTAGGTAGTGTAACCCCAGGAATAGCTCCGGTGGAGGGGTAACTTTTGGAAAGACTTAATGGTTACCTGATGACGTATCAGCGCTCGAGCAACTCTATGCAAGTAGTAGGCTCACCCTAACTATAGCGGTCTACCCCAAATGAATCGGGTGATGAGGGGCCCAGGGGTAAACGATTGCCAAACTCAAAATTTGTCTATCCTACTAAATTAATAAACAATACACTCAGCCTTTAAGTAAAGCTACACAAGAGCAGGGCTAGGATGATTGCTATACCAACTACCAAGACAAATACCCCCACCAAGTCCTAAGTAAAGCTACCACAGAGTTAGACCTTAGGTAAAGCTAACACGGAGCAAAGCCTCGTGTAAAAGCTATCCCGAAGCCAAGCCCTAGGTAAAGTAACCCAGGAACTAGACCTCCGGTAGAGCTACCACGGAGTTAGACCATAGGTAAAGCAAACACGGAGCAAAGCCTCGGGTAAAAGCTATCCCGAAGTCATGCCCTAGGTAAAGTAACCCAGGAACTAGACCTCCGGTAAAGCTACCACAGAGTTAGACCTTAGGTAAAGCTAACACGGAGCAAAGCCTCGTGTAAAAGCTATCCCGAAGCCTTGCCCTAGGTAAAGCTACCATTGAGGCAGACCATCGGTAAAGCTACCATGGAGTCGGGGCCTAGGTAAAGCTACCATGGAGTTAGACCATAGGTAAAGCAAACACGGAGCAAGGACTCAGGTAAAAGCCATCTCGAAGCCAGCCGATAGGTAAAGTAACCCCGGATTCAGGCATCAAGTGGGGGTGGTTATCAAATAATATATGAAATTACCAAAAAATGATCGGTTAGATCAAACGACCAACGACCTACATAGAGTTCAAATAGTCAACAAGTTGAATCAACCAATCACAACGCAGGGGCCCGGTAGGCCTACGTAAACGGTCAATGTAAGACGAGAAGGCCTATATAACGTGTTAAGCCAATATATATGACAGCCCACATAATGTGTTAAACAAATATGCAAGCCTACATACATACTATGCTAGGCCGACATACTATGTCGGTAAATCACCGGCCAAAGCCTATATGAACAGAGATAGTTTCACCTCATATATCAGGTAGAACCACGGGCAGGCAACCGTATAATATGGGGAGTACTATAAGGTATAGCTAAACCAATATATACGATAGCCCACATAATGTGTTAAACAAATACGCAAGCTTGCATACATACTATGCTAGGCCTACATACATGAATCCCTAAATGCGCCTACTATGTCGGTAAATCACTGGCCACAGCCTATATGAACTGAGATAGTTTCACCTCATATATCAGGTAGAAGCTGGCAATCGTATAATATAGGAAGTACTATAAGGTACATCTACCAATGCATAACCTATCAAGCCCACGTAAAGATATAATATATCTGATGACGTACGAGCGACATGCTCACCTATAACCAGAGTGGCCTACCCCTAAATAACATAGAAGAAGTAAGGATATGGACAGATAGGAGAAGCAAGGACCTGGACCGATAAAAAGAGCAAATACCTGGACAGATAGAAGAAGCAAGGACCTGTACCGATGGAAGAAGCAAGTACATGGACTGATAGAAGAAGCAAGAACCTGGACCGATAAAAGAAACAAGCACCTGGGCAGATAGAAGAAGCAGGTACTTGGACAGATAGTAGAAGTAAGCACCTGGACAGACAGAAGAACCCAAGGCCTACATATATAATCAGAAATCAATGTAAATAATCAAATAGCCTCAATGGATATATCCTATAGCTGCAAATGTATCTAGATATAAAAGTATATATGGAGAAACACTAATAAAGAGGCCCATCACAAAACGTGAATAAATATATGTTATAAAACGATCCTAAAACGGTGCTAAACCAACATGCATGCTATCATACATATTCGTATATACCGTGTTAAGCCTACATACGTGATAGTCCACATAATGTGTTAAACAAATATGCCTGTAAACCTGCATACATACTATGCTAAGCCGACTTACATGGGCCTACTATGTCGGTAAACCGCCGGCCAAGGCCTATATGATCTAAGCCTGACACACATTTACACCTCGTCTATCAGGTAGAACCTGGCAACCGTATAATAGGGGAAGTACTATATGGTATAGCTAACAATGCATAACCTATCACGCCCATCACGGTCAACAAATATTACAATATAATTTTAAAAAAAGTCGAGCAACCTATATACATACAGTGCTAAGCCAACATTCAGGCATATATACTATGTTAAAACAGCGTGCAATATACTCTAAATAGCCAAATATACGTTGTTAAACCAATATGCAGGTTAACCTATATACATCCTGTATTAGGCAAATATTCCCGTTACCCACATAGGCCTATGTTAAGCCAGGATGAATGATTGCCCTTATAGCGTGTTAAATAAATATGCGTGTAAACCAAATAAATACTATGCTAAGCCAACATGCATGCTATCATACTATGTTAAGCCTACATAATGTGTTAAACAAACATGTGTGTAAGCCTGCATAGATATTATGCTAAGCCGACATGGGCCTGAACACATTATATCCAATGCATAGGTTAGCTAAAGGGCTATCACACACTATCCTACAGGTGCCACATAATACCTGATCAATAACACATAGTATCCAATGCATAGCCTGACGAAGGTTTAATATATAGTATCCAAAGGCCCCGCTAACGATTAACACGTTGTATCCATAAGGCCTACTATGTCGGTAAACCACAGGCCCAAGCTTATATGATCAGAGTCCGACACACATTTTCACCCGTCTATCAGGTAGAACCTCAGGCAGGCGGCTGTATAATACGGGAAGTACTATATCGTATAGCTAATAAGGCATAACCTATCACGCCCATGACGGTCAGCAAATACTACAATATAATTAAAAAAAGTTGCGCAACCTATATACATACAGTGCTAACCAATATAGGCTTATATACTATGTTAGGCCCGCATACGTAATTACCCTATATAGTGTGTTAAATAAATATGCGTGTAAACCAAATAAATACTATGCTAGGCCTACATGAATGCTATCATACTATGTTAGGCCTACATAACGTGTTAAACATATATGTGTGTAAGCCTGCATAGATATTATGCTAAGAAGACATGGGCCTACAAAGTATAACACATTCAGTGCATAGTTTAGCTAATGGATATCACACACTAACCCACAAGCTGCCCACAAATTACCACATAATACCAGATACATAGCCAGGATAATCATTAACGCATAGCGGCCGATGCAAGTCATGACTAGGGCTAACACAACATATTCAAGCCATAGCCTGACTACGGCTAACACATAGTATCCGATGAGAAGTATGAATACAAAGTAACACATAATATCCGTTGCATAGCTCGGCTAAAGTTCGTCATATAGCACCCGAAGTATAGCTTGACAAACACACAGCATTTCATGAGCGGCGTGATATAAGGTAACACATAGTATCCGATACACAACCTAGGATCGAATATGACGTCATTCAGGTGGAGAACAAGATGGTGGCAATGTTGATACCGACCTCAAAAAGGGCTATGGCCTGTGTAGGCTAGATCAAATAACCAACGTTACAACTAAACTACTGTCATACGCGTAGTTTAACCAACCAACATACGTGAAGTTCAAACGAACAGCCTTGACACCAAGTCCAAACAGGCTATGGCGGCTATGCCCAGATCAACGTATCAGCTAATCAAAATGAAAAACTTACGCTAATCAACCAACATCTACACCGAGGTCAAATGGGTTATGGTTAGCGAAGGCACTGGCAAAAGCTTTAAGCCTTAGACATAATTATAGCTATCAACGCATACCAAAATAGCTATGCAGAAACCGTCAAGGCCATTACACATATTGTCCAGGTATGTTCTCCATCAAACCGAGACGTTAGACACCATCTCTGTAAAACAGCTAACAAATTATACTCTACCATAATAGGTATGTCAAATCTGTTACCGGCTCATAATCTAAGACAATGGTTACGTAACGCCCTTTATCAATTTAAGACCTTAAGAGATATCTTCGTAAAGACAGCCACAATAGTTACGTTAAAAAGAGCTACCGATGCTCACCCTACCATAAAAGCTACGTACAGACGGCTAATATTGTATAACCTATCACAAGACTTATGTAAAAACAGCTATGCATAACCTGTCACACAATAACTGCGTAAAGGCAGCTAACAAGGCCTACCCCATTAAAATAGCTACGAAAAGATAACATCCAATACATACCCTATCATATTAGCTATGTAAAGACAATAAATGCGTAAAGGCAGCTAACAATGCCTACCCCATTAAAATAGCTACGAAAAGATAACAACCAATACATAACTTATCATAATAGCTATGTAAAGACAGCTAAAGATGCATAACCTAACTCAGTAATGATTGCTATTAAATAATGAACCATTACACTAGCCACGTAAAGACAGCTACCAACACCACAATAGCTACGTAAAAACAGTTATCGATCCGTGACCAAGATAATACCTACGTAAGACCTATATCAGTGCTAAGACAATAGCTCCGTAAGGATAACCTACCACTACATGAACTACGACAACAGAAAGGTGTGGACGGCTACCAATACATTACTTATCACAGCTACCAACACATAACCCGTCACACTAGCTAAGTAAATAGCGCTACGATTGAATAGCCTATCACACAGGCCAAATGAGGGTCACTAACTAAACCATCACAATATCTCTGTACATGGCAGATGGCGTGATGATCCTCATCTTTATCGCACACCCAACAGTAGGTTAGGTTAGAAGCACTCTGGCTAGCTTAGGTTAGTGGGTTGAAAATAATTTTTCTAAAAACTACCCCTCTAGACGTGGTTGAACACCCAACAGTAGGTTAGGTTAGAAGCACTCTGGCTAGCTTAGGTTAGTGGGTTGAAAATAATTTTTTCTAAAAACTACCCCTCTAGACGTGGTTGAACCCTCCCCAAGGCTACGATCAAGGTCACATCGACCGCCTGCATCATCCAAAACCACCCCTAACTTTCAAAGGTTGGTCGTATCTCCATCACGGGCATCACTGACCTGTGGTTGTAGAAGTCGGTATCAACATTGCCACCATCTTGTTCTCCACCTGAATGACGTCATATTCGATCCTAGGTTGTGTATCGGATACTATGTGTTACCTTATATCACGCCGCTCATGAAATGCTGTGTGTTTGTCAAGCTATACTTCGGGTGCTATATGACGAACTTTAGCCGAGCTATGCAACGGATATTATGTGTTACTTTGTATTCATACTTCTCATCGGATACTATGTGTTAGCCGTAGTCAGGCTATGGTTTGAATATGTTGTGTTAGCCCTAGTCATGACTTGCATCGGCCGCTATGCGTTAATGATTATCCGGGCTATGTATCTGGTATTATGTGGTAATTTGTGGGCAGCTTGTGGGTTAGTGTGTGATATCCATTAGCTAAACTATGCACTGAATGTGTTATACTTTGTAGGCCCATGTCTTCTTAGCATAATATCTATGCAGGCTTACACACATATATGTTTAACACGTTATGTAGGCCTAACATAGTATGATAGCATGCATGTAGGCCTAGCATAGTATTTATTTGGTTTACACGCATATTTATTTAACACACTATATAGGGTAATTACGTATGCGGGCCTAACATAGTATATAAGCCTATATTGGTTAGCACTGTATGTATATAGGTTGCGCAACTTTTTTTAATTATATTGTAGTATTTGCTGACCGTCATGGGCGTGATAGGTTATGCCTTATTAGCTATACGATATAGTACTTCCCGTATTATACAGCCGCCTGCCTGAGGTTCTACCTGATAGACGGGTGAAAATGTGTGTCGGACTCTGATCATATAAGCTTGGGCCTGTGGTTTACCGACATAGTAGGCCTTATGGATACAACGTGTTAATCGTTAGCGGGGCCTTTGGATACTATATATTAAACCTTCGTCAGGCTATGCATTGGATACTATGTGTTATTGATCAGGTATTATGTGGTACCTGTAGGATAGTGTGTGATAGCCCTTTAGCTAACCTATGCATTGGATATAATGTGTTCAGGCCCATGTCGGCTTAGCATAATATCTATGCAGGCTTACACACATGTTTGTTTAACACATTATGTAGGCTTAACATAGTATGATAGCATGCATGTTGGCTTAGCATAGTATTTATTTGGTTTACACGCATATTTATTTAACACGCTATAAGGGCAATCATTCATCCTGGCTTAACATAGGCCTATGTGGGTAACGGGAATATTTGCCTAATACAGGATGTATATAGGTTAACCTGCATATTGGTTTAACAACGTATATTTGGCTATTTAGAGTATATTGCACGCTGTTTTAACATAGTATATATGCCTGAATGTTGGCTTAGCACTGTATGTATATAGGTTGCTCGACTTTTTTTAAAATTATATTGTAATATTTGTTGACCTTGATGGGCGTGATAGGTTATGCATTGTTAGCTATACCATATAGTACTTCCCCTATTATACGGTTGCCAGGTTCTACCTGATAGACGAGGTGTAAATGTGTGTCAGGCTTAGATCATATAGGCCTTGGCCGGCGGTTTACCGACATAGTAGGCCCATGTAAGTCGGCTTAGCATAGTATGTATGCAGGTTTACATGCATATTTGTTTAACACATTATGTGGACTATCACGTATGTAGGCTTAACACGGTATATACGAATATGTATGATAGCATGCATGTTGGTTTAGCACCGTTTTAGGATCGTTTTATAACATATATTTATTCACGTTTTGTGATGGGCCTCTTTATTAGTGTTTCTCCATATATACTTTTATATCTAGATACATTTGCAGCTATAGGATATATCCATTGAGGCTATTTGATTATTTACATTGATTTCTGATTATATATGTAGGCCTTGGGTTCTTCTGTCTGTCCAGGTGCTTACTTCTACTATCTGTCCAAGTACCTGCTTCTTCTATCTGCCCAGGTGCTTGTTTCTTTTATCGGTCCAGGTTCTTGCTTCTTCTATCAGTCCATGTACTTGCTTCTTCCATCGGTACAGGTCCTTGCTTCTTCTATCTGTCCAGGTATTTGCTCTTTTTATCGGTCCAGGTCCTTGCTTCTCCTATCTGTCCATATCCTTACTTCTTCTATGTTATTTAGGGGTAGGCCACTCTGGTTATAGGTGAGCATGTCGCTCGTACGTCATCAGATATATTATATCTTTACGTGGGCTTGATAGGTTATGCATTGGTAGATGTACCTTATAGTACTTCCTATATTATACGATTGCCAGCTTCTACCTGATATATGAGGTGAAACTATCTCAGTTCATATAGGCTGTGGCCAGTGATTTACCGACATAGTAGGCGCATTTAGGGATTCATGTATGTAGGCCTAGCATAGTATGTATGCAAGCTTGCGTATTTGTTTAACACATTATGTGGGCTATCGTATATATTGGTTTAGCTATACCTTATAGTACTCCCCATATTATACGGTTGCCTGCCCGTGGTTCTACCTGATATATGAGGTGAAACTATCTCTGTTCATATAGGCTTTGGCCGGTGATTTACCGACATAGTATATCGGCCTAGCATAGTATGTATGTAGGCTTGCATATTTGTTTAACACATTATGTGGGCTGTCATATATATTGGCTTAACACGTTATATAGGCCTTCTCGTCTTACATTGACCGTTTACGTAGGCCTACCGGGCCCCTGCGTTGTGATTGGTTGATTCAACTTGTTGACTATTTGAACTCTATGTAGGTCGTTGGTCGTTTGATCTAACCGATCATTTTTTGGTAATTTCATATATTATTTGATAACCACCCCCACTTGATGCCTGAATCCGGGGTTACTTTACCTATCGGCTGGCTTCGAGATGGCTTTTACCTGAGTCCTTCCTCCGTGTTTGCTTTACCTATGGTCTAACTCCATGGTAGCTTTACCTAGGCCCCGACTCCATGGTAGCTTTACCGATGGTCTGCCTCAATGGTAGCTTTACCTAGGGCAAGGCTTCGAGATAGCTTTTACACGAGGCTTTGCTCCGTGTTAGCTTTACCTAAGGTCTAACTCTGTGGTAGCTTTACCGGAGGTCTAGTTCCTGGGTTACTTTACCTAGGGCATGACTTCGGGATAGCTTTTACCCGAGGCTTTGCTCCGTGTTTGCTTTACCTATGGTCTAACTCCGTGGTAGCTCTACCGGAGGTCTAGTTCCTGGGTTACTTTACCTAGGGCTTGGCTTCGGGATAGCTTTTACACGAGGCTTTGCTCCGTGTTAGCTTTACCTAAGGTCTAACTCTGTGGTAGCTTTACTTAGGACTTGGTGGGGGTATTTGTCTTGGTAGTTGGTATAGCAATCATCCTAGCCCTGCTCTTGTGTAGCTTTACTTAAAGGCTGAGTGTATTGTTTATTAATTTAGTAGGATCCCAGTACGTATCCCGTACTGTCTGTTGATCCAACCGATCGATTTTCGGCATTTTCGTATTTTATTCAAAAACTACCCCTAGGTGAAACTACCCCTACCGACGCAATAATACACTCCAGACTCACCCTATCAGTCAGGACACGTTTTTCCAACATTTTTTCGAAAACTACCCTCCACCCCCAATCCACCCCCGGAGCATCCCCCGCGTATGGTCCTGAACGTGGCCGAGGTCACCCCAACACGTAGGTTAGGTTAGGTTTGATCCATTTTGGCTAGCTTAGGTTAGTTGGCTGGAATTTATTTTTTTTCGAAAAACTACCCCCCACCCCTCTGGACGTGTTCAAAACCACCCCTAAGGCTTGGATCAGGGTCGCGACGTCCGCCCGCATCATCCGATACTACCCCTATGGTCCTAGGTTACGTAGCGGCCGATTTTTTTTTTTTTCGAAAAACTACCCCCTACCCCCCTGAACGTGGTCGAAACCACCCCTTGGTCTAGGGTCAGGGCCGGGATGACCTTGAGCATCATCCAAAACTACCCCTATAGTCCTAGGTTACGTAGCGGCCGAGTTTAGGGGTGGGCGCGCCAAACTATCGCACTTACTACTATAATAAATTAAAAATATTTCAAAAACAAGAATACTTTGAGACAAGAATCATAAAGCCATATGTTAAATGAACGGGATTCATTGAATTTATTAAAGTAAATGTTGTGTTAAACAACAATGAATGTGTAATATAAGGATTACAATATTCAATATTGTATAGTTAATATAAACTTGAAATAAGATTAAATAAAAAAGAATGTGACTAAGGACAGGAGTAATAAATGAGTAAATAGAATGTGAAGTGACTTATGTGACAATGATATATATGTGAGGTAAAGGGACAGGAGAGTAAATTGTGAACTTTAGTAAAATTAATTAAGTTATGAAGATGAATAGAAATAGTAGATTAATGAAAGGAATATGAAAATTTTAATATAAACTAGTATAAGTGTTAATGTTACTTTTCACAAATATGTTACTAATTATGTTTATCTGTTTCAAGGGAGAGAAGAACCAAAATTTTCATATTTTAAAAAGGGGGGAATTTTGCAGCGGCCAGAATGTCCGATGCAAAGAATCAGGGTAATTGTACAGAATACCAGAATCAAACCTAACCTGGTTAAATAATTGGCTAAATTTATATGTAAAAATTTTAAAGCATTATAATAATAATAATAATAATAGTAAAACTAGGGTAAATAATAGTAAAATGAAGAAAATTAGAAATAACTTTAGACTTAAAAAACATAAATTATAATCAATAAGAAAAATTATCACTTCAAAGTGGATAGCCTAAATTATGTATACAAAAAAGACGGTAATAGTGTAGTATAACAAACTCGGCCTAGATGCCGGCTATTAAAATAATTGTACTTAAATATAATCAGGAATAAAGAATGTAAATTTATAAGATGTGAGGAAAGTAAATTAGGCCTAGATAGGGAAAATAGTATTTATGTAAAAGTAAAGATTAAATGTTAAAATGTAATAGCCTAGAAATTAGGTTATACTAGAAGCAGTCATATTTGATTCCGGAAAAATCCGCTTAGGGTATTGATTATAAATCTTGTCACTACGAAACGAAAGCGCTACAGTCGAACTTTGGATTAAGAATTTTAAAAAGTAAATTAAATTAAATAAGAAGAAATAAAGTCAAATACGTTATTAAATAAAAGGTAAAATTGGAAAGGACACATCAGAATACAGAAACGCAGTTTACAAAAAGTGAAACTAATCTTAGTTCAGAATTTCCGAACAAACAAAGTCAATTGCCATGGCAACGGCTTTCTGATTGGGCAAAAGTTGAAAAATGGATACTATGAAGTGGGGCTCACAAAAAAGGACGCTATCCAGAATTAGAATGCATTAGGCTCTCAAGGCGAGCAGACGTGTTTTTGTACCATGCTACCAGGACAAGAAAAAGTGTGCTAGAAACAGAGTAAAAAGTGCTACGATGTAATCAGGGGAAGGAAGATATATATGAGCAAGGGCTCATATATACCCAGAACAAAATTTCGACCACCAAAATGCAAAATTAAAGAAAATAAGAAGATTAAACGAAATTATGGAGAGACGCCTACCTACCAAGACCCTTGAAGCTGTAATGGGACCGACAGATGACAACATTAATGAAGATAAAAAGATTTCTACAGTACAAGGTTATATAATCAATTTAATTATTCTTTTTAAATAACATTTTACTTCAAATTATATTAACTTAAATTCAAAATTAAATAAGATGGGAATAACCTAAGGGACTGATTAGTCAACTCTCTTAGGTTACCCAAATTTAAGTAACAAAGATTCAAAATTGACTTTCCATTCCCATCGCTGTGGGAATGTATGGATTAAGTATAAAGATGTATATCTTATATGGCTTTTTCTAAGTAAATTTCTAATGAATAATTTCTAAAGAAGTTAATTCTTCAAGGCCTAGCCTAAAGGCATTAAATAATAATATTAAGTGTTTGAAAAAGAATCAAATTTTAAAATATGTTAAATTTAACTGTAACAATCAAAACTATATACAAAATTAATTATGGTAACTTTGATAATTTAAATTATATACAAAATTAATGGTAATAAGAATATTTAAAAAACATAGAATGAGATAATAAAGTTTAATTAAATGGCAAGTTGTATGAAATTTTGAAAAAGTAATTAGTCAAGAAAATCCTGTTAAATTTAATAAAAACAATAATAATTAATTTGAACCTTGGAACAAATAAATAAAAAGGTATATTTTCCAATTAGCTGTGTTTTCATTCTAAATAAGATAAGTTCACTAGGTATCCAGGTATAGTCTTTAAATCACAAGTGTCTCTCAAAGATCCCACTACCCGAAAAGGAGCTTGAACAGGGCTTATCGGAGGCTAATTGGTTTTATCAAAAATTCAGGGGTTGGTTCCTCTGAGAGGTTTATTCCTTGAGGCACAGGTCTATGAAATTAGGTTCGTAGTCAATGGATAAACCATTACTTTCTTACTGACTTAGCAATTGATGAAAAGAAAGAGCCAAAGTAAGGCAGGAGAAAAAGGTCGGTAAGAATTCACATCTAAAAATTCACATCCATTCTAGGTTTAATATCCATGTATATTCACATAACTAAAAAAGGGGCAATACATATCAACACAATTTACCAATTGTAATTTACAAACATACCAAAAACAAAAACATTTAAATGACCGAAACCCAATGTAAATCGAATAAAATTTTTGATTGCTTGCTAATTGCTACAGCGTAGCCTAACAATGCTTCCAAGCTGCCACTCTTGGTAACGACAAATATCACCTAGGGTGAATGAAAACGTTTGCCCCAGTAGTTTTTCATAGATTTGCCTAAAGCATCAATTCAAGCAACTGCACAAGTTGTTAATTAGTTTATTAAAAACGTTAGTCGCGCCGTTCTTCATGGACAGTAAAATCCACGAGATGTGTAACTAAAAATGCCTGAAGAGAGTATTCTTGATTGTGACTTGTATTTCAAAATGTACCACCAAGATTAAACTTATTACAATGTTGGAAATTTTCTAAAACTTTGTAGAGAGAGTTTAGTGATAAGATCTGGAAATTCTAGTTTAGTGATCTGGGAGTCTAGTTTAGTGATCTGGAAATTCCTCCAGGATCGCACTGGAATCTTGGAGATTCAATGTAGCTTTGCGATAAATATTGGTCACTTAATAATAAATACTAGTATTTGCTAAGAATTTAAACTTGATCACTAAGTTAATCTTTTAAATTTAATTTTGTGCATGTGAAAATTGAAATTATCAGGAGTAACGGAAATACTAGCGTGACACCGTCCTGTTTTATTGTCAAAAGTGTCGAAAATACCAGTGGGACACCGTCCTGTTTTATTATCAGGAGTATCGGAAATAGCAGTGCAACACCATCCGGTTTTAAGCAAGGAGTTTTTCTACATTAAGAAAGCGGAAAACGTAGAGGAAATCGGGGATGATGGAAAAACCATTGACAGGGAAAACCTTCACATTGGACCTCTTGAATAAAAAAATCCTGGATAGTCTCCAGTCTCCCCAGACTATTAACATCTAGATTGGAGAAGGAATGCGACTTTTACCAACCAATGGAGCGACCATAGTTCCGATCGAACCATGAAATAGAGCAGGGGTGCTCAACCTTTTTGGAACGGTGGGCCAATTAAGTGTTCATTTTTCTCGAGCCGGGTTAAATTATTATTTCACCTTCAGCAGGGTTATCATGATCTGTTGAAATCATCTCAATAAGCGAAGGGAAATTAACCAAAACTGCAATTCCCATTTTGGTGCCTCGCACTGACAACTTCTTTTCCAACGAACGCTCTTATAAGACTTCCTGACGAATGAATTAAATTGTCTTTGCCTTGAAGTTTGGTATTCAATTCGTTTATATGATGCCTAATATCGACATAAAACGCTAAGTCATATAACCAGTCTCTAGTTTTAAATTCGAATACTGTAATACCATCATCAGAAAGAAAAATATAAATTTCTTCACGAAGACTAAACACTTTTAAAAGCTTTGCCTGCACTCAATCACCGAATATGAGTTTAATAAATATCATCTTCGAATTCACTATCGATATCATTGAGAAAATGTCTGACACAGAACATCTTACAGTCTCACCAAGTGATAATCTTCTCGGCTACTCATACACATAGAGTACATTAATTTAAATATTTCCATAAACACGTCAGTATTGGCTGTGCAATGTACATAGGAACAGAATGTGCTCGCTCACGCCTTTATTTATGGAATAGTATTACATTTCACTACACTCAAAAACAAATTTTAGAGTGGCGCGCAGGCCGCAAAAAAGCATGTCGGGGGTTGCATGTCGGGGGTTGCATGTCTGGGCCCGAATGTCGGGGGCCGCATATCGGGGACCGCATGTCGGGGGCCGCATGGGGCTCACAGGTTGTGCATCCCTGGTAGGCCTATAAAGACTAGTAATGGGTCTCAGCCATATAGCAAAAATATAATCCACTTAGTATGAAATAGTCCTCTGGTTCTAATTTACATACATTTTCGTTAAACCTTAAAAAAAAATTAAAATACAGAGTCTCAAAAAAGCAATAAATATCGACCACATGTCAGTAAATACAGTGAACTTATCTACAAGTTAATAGACTACAAAAATTCCTTTTTGTTGTTGTGATACACGACTAAACCAGTATCGTTTAGTATTTATTAGTTTACACAGAATTAGAAATGGGCAATTACATTAAACTACAGTCTTGAAGCTGTCACGATCAATACTCAATGTCACAAAAGTCAATAAACTTATTTAGTCTGATCATGTAAATTAAATAAGAAAAAGCAACTCTAGACACTAACAAGAAAAGTAGTAAATGATTTTGCCTACTAAAGATCATTATTAGCGAAAAACAATTTCATGTAGGAAAAATAAATATTTGACTAATTACTAAATAACTCAAGGATATTTACTTGGAATTTAACTTTCGTTTTAAATTCTCAAATTTCTATACTAAATTCTTAGTTATTATCAATTAATTGGAAATTTCAAGGGCAATGAATCGATGAAGGTCAATAAAAAAAACTGGTCAATGGTGCGGTTGTGTGTGAACAACTCCACCTAGTTTCGTTTGTTGGTCCTACGTGATGAACAGGGCCAAACTGACTAAGATTTTCAGGCTCTGTTCAAGAGTACATTATAAAAGAATAAATATTTTAGGTTTAAATAACAATACATTCCTATTTTAGCTAAATAATCAAAATGTATTTTATTACTTAATACACTATAATAGCTCAATTATCTTAATTATTACTATGTAACTAATATCATACGGCTTCTACCACTGGGTACAGAGAACACTATGTTATAGTAAATATATTTAAATAAACATTTAGTTGCTTGAATAAAAAAAATGAAAAATTAATTCATTGAATATTTTAAAACTTGAGTAAATTGGGCAAAAATAATTAATTTAATTATAAGAATTGTAAAACATATATATATCAGTTAATTACTGGTTTATGAAAAATATTTATATCTAACTATTTTAACAATTGTAAATCAATTGTTGAAAATGTTGCTAAGCAAATGCAACAAATTTATATTCATACAGTATGAAGTGAGCTCAGGGCAAGATGCTTCTCAAGGTATTTAAACCTTTATTAGATCAGGTAAGGTATAAAATGATTGTGACTTGCTGTGATTCAGCTGGACTGACTTTGCCGGGTATGTACGAAACTTAAAGGGCTTAGACAACGGCTAGACTACCACAGTTCTGTGGCCTTGGTTGCCTCGTGTACTAGATCTTAGTACGTGGCTAAGTTGGAGTCTGCTATTAAGGCTTGAAGGTCATGGTTAATTATTGGGAAACTTGTATACAGTTAAATGCCTTCTTAGGCTGGGATATACAAGTTCTAACATGGTCTGAAGGCGTCCTGGTAGGCCGTCCAGCTCAAACTGCTAGAATCAGCTTAGGCGGCACTTGGACAGTCGTAAGCCAAACTGTACCAGCCTTTCTAATATTCATTTCCCTTACCGTTTAAGCTCCTTGTAATCTTAATTATTTACAAAAACGTATTTTTTTCTCAGTCTTTTCCATTAGGATTATTCTGTTACCATTTTTTATCTTATTTCATAACAACCATGTTTTTTATAAATTGTACGAGTACTTTTACTCACGAGCTTCAAATTTTTTCTGAAGAATTCCGCTAATTTTTATTTAGTAAAAATCTTATTCTCATACTTCGAAATAATCTATAACTGATACAGGTTTCTCTCTCCTGGTTTTTAAGATGTAGTAAAAGAGTTTTCTCTCAATTTAGTTTATTTTTAAAGTATTCAGTTCCTTATTTACCCGAGAGATTATCCGTATAGAAACTTCTGTCTGCTGTCGTTTCTTATTTATCGACATCGTCACATCACTTCACTCATAAATTTAAAACATTACACAATTTCCTTGCTTTGAGCTCCTAACATTTTCCCTCCAACACTATTTTAGATATAACGTCTACAATCCCAAATATTTATAACATAAGTTTAAATGACGGCTCCTATCGACCAGTCCAGGTCCGGCTTTGTTGTGACTAGCAGTAGCCTGTCTAAGATGTACACAGGGGTAACCGAGATGCAAGGATGTGGGAGGCTAGGCCCGGTGGACTCTGCTCTTACTAAGATCGTGCATTCCTAGTTTAAAGTCTTAGGTTTGGCGAATCATGGCACTGATGATTAATGGTAACACATTTCTGTACAAATTGATAATAAAAGAATTTTTTCTCATTTTGTGTTGTTTATTTTAAATTTTAATCCTATTTATAATAGTGGTAAGTTTAATACGCGTAAAATAACAAATATATAATTGTAATAGTATAATATCTTGGTAGTATATACCTTGGTTTGATTCTTTAGTATTTTCATAATATACACAATAATTACGTATTAGTTAATAATTTCTTGAGCACTATGGTCTAATTTTAACTCAATAAATAAAAACCCACCAACCACAATATAATTTTTTATAATTTTACTAAAAATTACTTAATTTATATTTCGATTTTACATGGTAATCATCTTCTGCTGAAGATGACTATTATGTAATCGAAATGTACATAAAGTAATTTTTAGTAAAATAAACGATTTTTATATTTTGGTTAGTGGGTTTTTATTTATTGATTTAAGGATATAATTCATTAACGGTTTCTCCTTTTAATCATACCAGAGAAAACTAGAAAAGATTTATTAAAACATATTTTAACAATCAGGTGTCACGTTTACATTTTATAATTTCTATTTTGGACAGTACGATTTATAAATTTTAACCATTACAATTAATTTACTTACCTATTGGTTTAAATATTTTTAATAAATGCTTTCCCGTGTTGCTAGTAATATCAAACTGTGAAAACATTTATATATATTTTGAATGTTCTGTTTGTCTAACATAACATGATCGTCCTTCGTTACCAATGTAATTAAATAGGTAAACTTAATTTCAAACCATTATCTTGAATATTATTTGTGAGTACTTAATAAAAGTTTTTCATCAGTGGATACAAGAAAAGCTATATAAATGCAGACGTATATTAAAAAAAAATAATAATAACGTTAAGGCGAGTAACACGAAAAAACAATATAGGCCATATTTAATTAAATATTAAACTAATTATTTTTTAAATTTCACTCGCTTGAAATAAAATGGCAAAATAATTTGAGAAAAATATGGGTCCAAATAGAGATCCTAACAGATAATATTCTCTTCGAAAATAAATCTAATAATATTTGGCAAAACATTATTACACGGTAAAAAAAACTCTTAAACTGGGAGTCAAAAGTTCACTTCAAAAATAATAGAACTAATAATTTGAAGAAAACACTTTCTTATTGCCACGTTTTCAATCCAACTAAAAAAGTATAAAATAATTGGGAATTTCTGGGAGTGTAAATTTTTAATGTCCATATGAAAATTCAGTAAGGAAAACATGGGCGCATTTACTGGCGTGGGCGCCTTATATGCTTATAACATTATCTATAGAAAGCGCCCCACGTTTCCCTCGATGAATTTTCATATGGACATTAGAAATTTACACTCACAGTAATTCCAAATTATTTTATAGTGTTTTAGTTCGTTTAAAAACCTGGTTCTATGAAAGTATTTTCTTCAAATTATTGTATACTTTTTAGTCTCGTGTATATGTGACTTTGCAATCGAAATCGAGCAATGCAATGCGCCCCTAGCTCGTCAAGGAGTTTATTATACCGATGATTGTTATTGAATATTGCATTGTTATCTCCGAACCACGTTTAGAATTTCTAGTCTCTAGCTGATCAGCAAAATTTAATTTGTTTAAACAAATATTGTCTCATCAACCTTACAGGTAGAATTTTAAGTCTGTAGCTCACCAGTCATATTCAATTCGTTTAAACAAAGAGTGTTTAAACAAACTTACAAACAAGAAACCGAGTGAATATTGCATTTTTATTCAGTTCTGATCTGATGTAAGTGGAGGTTCAACGTTTCCAGTCTGTTGCTCATCAGTTAGATTTAATGTGTGTAAACAAATATTTAAACAATTATACTGACAAGAAACCGAGTGACTATTGCATTGTTATCCATCCGCTAGTCGGTTTAAAATTGCAAGTTTCTTTTCTCAGTTCAGAAGTAATTGAATTGATTTGGGCAGAAAACAGAACGTCATATCGAAAAATAAAATTTCGAAACCGTAATGTAAAAAGATTGTTTGAAAACTATCAGGTGGGGAAACATTGAAAAACTGCATTGTATAAGAACAAAAATTTGTTTTTGAAAAGAATTGTGGGAACTAGACTACGTAAATAAAATACAGTTGAATCGCTTTTAATCTCTTCGTATGGATAGATCTTCTGATGTTCCCAACTATGATTAGGATTATCATTTGGCCGAAAATTAAAGTTGAAAGGTTCTAAAGAAACCTCTGTAATGTCACCAAGTTCAGGAGAAATTTCTTTGATTCATCTTTGAACTTATTTTTTAGTTTAGAAATCTTACCCAGAATGCGAATTTAAACGATTCCTTTTCAATGAATCAACTTACTTTGCACATTAACGCTACAGTATCGTTAAGTGGCACATTGGTGCTACAGTATCGTTAAGTGGCACATTGACGCTACAGTACCGTTAAGTGGCACATTGGCGCTACAGTATCGTTAAACGGCACATTGACGCTACAGTACCGTTAAGTGACACATTGGCACTACAGTACCGTTAAACGGCACATTGGTGCTACAGTATCGTTAAGTGACACATTGACGCTACAGTATCGTTAAGTGGCACATTGGCGCTACAGTATCGTGAAATGGCACATTGGCGCTACTTTCCCGCAATAAAATACACTAGAGTGCCATCCTAGTAGACTTAGTAAAATATTTTAATAAATAACAAAATTTGCAAGGAAACCAAATTAACCGTTCAAAGTTATGTGTGTGAAGAATATAATTTTGTATCGTTTACTTTTGTCATCACTCATAATAATGTAATCATATGTTTATAAGTAATACACTTATGTAATTTTTTCTATAACGTCAATGACCTTATAAATGGTTTGGTGCCTTGATCTCACTTGAATTTGTTCATCAATTAATTTGTCTTTAACTTTATGCTTATAAATTTCCAATGTTTCACATATATTCATTTTTAATCCTTTATTTAATTCTTTTATTAATTTCGTATTTTCTATTTTAGGAAATTCATGTCCATTTTTAATACAATGAGGAGCTAAATTTGATTTGTGTATGTTTGGTTTGATATAAGCGTTTAAATGTTCTTTGTATCTTTCTTTTAATTTCTTTTTTGTTTGTCCTACATATAATTTATTACAAGTATGACATTTTATATTATATACACCATTTCTTTCGTGTATATTATTTTGATTTTTGTTATTGTTTATTAAATTTTTAATTTTATTATCAGTTTTGTATGTAATTTGTAAATTTATTTTTCTTTAAATAATCTTGTAATTGTATTTATTTCGTTACCAGTGAATGTAAAAGTTGTCCAAATTTTTTTCTCTCTTATTATGTATAAAGTTATTGTCGATTTTCTGTTTCTTTCTTATGTTATTATTTAATTTATCTATAGTTTTTCTTTTATATCCATTTTCTAAACCAATTTGATATATTACATTTTTCTCTTTTATTTGATCATTCAAGTTCATTGGTATTTTGTGCATTCTATATAATAAATTATAAAGCACTGCCATTTTTGATTATATGGATGATTTGAATAATTAGGTATTATTTGATTTGTCTGCGTATAATATATATATATATATATATATATATATATATATATATATATATATATATATAGTGACGATATTCAAATACAAGAATTAGTCAATAATTTTTATTATTCAATGTTATTCGTTGACAAACAGTACCAACATCATTGGGAATGAATAATACAATTATTTAAGTTATACACCATATGTTAGATTAAAATCAGCATCATTCTTGCTAAATGATTTACAATATTGCCAAGTTTACCTTGTTTCTGTAACATTATAGTGATTGAATATAGTATCAAATTTTGGTCTATATTAGTATATTCAATGTATGTAATGTTACGGAGACAAGATAAATTTGGCAATATTTCAATATATTTAGCAACAAAGGTGCTAATTCTAACCTAACTTATGGTGTATAACTTGTATTATTGCGTTATTCAATCCTGATGATGTTGCTACTGTTTTCCAACGAAAAGCTTTGAAGAATAAAAATCAATAAATAATTCTTGATTTGAATAACCTGTTGTTTTTGTCACTATACAAGGAAATATTATATATATATATATATATATATATATATATATATATATATATATATATATAATGAACTAAGTCAAAATACAAATACAAGAATTATAATTAAATTTACAATTCAATACATTTACAATACAATTGTAAATTCAATTATAATTCTTGTATTTGTATTTTGACTTAGTTCTTTATTAATACACAAGAATACATATTGCGATATATATATACTAATTATGTGTAATTATATTATATATATATGTGTGTGTGTGTTTGTTTGTGTGTGTGTGTGTGTGTGTCTGTATGTGTGTCTATTTTGAGAAAAATATGTTCCTGTATTTGAAATAGTCGTTTCTATTAATTATTTGTAACCCCCAAAAAATATGACTGTATTTATCGAACAGCCATTGTTAGTTTATTCTTGATATCCAGCTAATCTTAAGCATACCAGCTCTTGATATGCTGACATTACCTGTTGGGTAAAATGTACTAACTTTGTGTTGGTAAAATACTTTTATAAAGTGTTTTTTTCTATTATATTTGACTTTTTAAAAAAATCCATCTGCAATTCATTTATATATATATTTACACAGTCGATATTGTGTATATAATCAATATAAAGTTCTAGAAATATTACCCATAAGCAATTCAATAAGCAACGCTGTTGAGGGAAAGGAAAATGTGCATGTGGTGAATAAATACAAACACGAGCCTGAATACCTCGTGGTTTTGTTAGTGTTTCACTTGACTAGACTTTCGCCAGGTGTTTAGGCTTCAGTTTATATTATTAGTCCACACGTGACTTTCGCTGTTCACGCGACGACAAGAGTTTCTTTAGAAGTGTAATGTTTCTTTCGTTCGCAAATGATGGCGTCTTCGATTAAGTATCAAGGATGCATGTCTCGTGCTTAAAGTGATTCAGTAGGCAGTTGCATAGAGTAAATACACGGCTTGCTCCTGTCTTAGAATTTCTTTCGTGTTTTGTTGGTTCTGTTAGTTTCCATAAAATTTGAACCACTTTCTAAAACTGAACAATGTTTTCGTAAAAAGAATATCAACTAGTTATAAACACCTGGTTATATTAGAAAAGTGAGAAGGTTTCGTTATATTGTTGGTAGGATTGTCTAGACAAAGGTCAGGCTCCTATACATAAACTTGCTCGCTTTCGGACTTGTAGACGGGAACACCATTCCAGAAAACTACGACAAATGTTAAAATAACCACGATCACTTCTAAACTCCTGTAGCAGAGTCACGAGATGAAACTAAAAGGAACAATTCCATTCTCATTGTTTCACATAGTGTCCTTTGAGTGAATCATGGTCGTTGTGTAACTTGTTCCGATGCATTGACCCCGTTAGGAAAGGATGTGTTTTAATATAAATATAATACAATACTGATTGATGTATTGTAAATTAGCTTTTTAAATCTATACATTTTTGTCGGGCATTACCTTTTCAATGCAATATCACTCTACAATGTGTTTTGTTGTCAGTGATATTCTATTTTTAATTATTATGATTATACTTACTTCTTACTTCAGCCAACGCCCGTCCTTGGCCTCTCAGCCATCCGACGCCGTGCCTCCCAGCATAATGTAGCGAGTCTTTCCCTGGACTCCTCGTGAAAGATATCTTTCAGGCCGTCACAAGTGGTAAGATGCTCTGCCGTCCCTTCGTTGTCGGAGCAGAGTGGGCAGATTGGTGTGTCTACCACTTTCATGCGATGCAGGTGTCTCTGCAGGTAGTCATGTCCAGTGGTCATCCTAAACAAAGCCACTCGGAAGATCCAGTGGTATGCTTGATTGGATGATCTTTTCCCATTGCTTTCCTGTAGCAGCTTATTTCCTGTCCCGTTTCACGGAGTCGCTGATAGTGCTGTTTATACTCCGACAGACACTGCGGTATGAGAGGGAGCGCCATGCATTGCCGATCCATCTGTGTACACACGCACCCATTCGTCGGCCGGATACCTCTCGTTGATCATAGCTTCTGTTAGTACTTTGAGTTCGCAGATTTGGATGTCGGCTTTTCTCAGGCTTACACCAGGTATTGATGTGCACGATGGTATTTCGGTCCTTTCCTTTATATATATTATTTTATATATATTTTATATATATATATATATAATATAAATATAATATATTTTATATATATTATTATGAATATGAGATTGTTAAGTCAATGTTGACTATAGAACCTCAGACGTATTAGGCCTACTACTCAATCCCCAACCCCAAAAAAACAATTTTCGTAAATTGTTACTTTTAATATGCTGAGTGTATGATTATCTCTAATTATGTAAATAAACCGGATTTTGACCAATGGGCGACCATACCCGGGAGCAAGGGGGCCGTGGCCCCTCTTAGTTTACCCTAGATTGAAGAAGCCAAACAAATATCCCTAGCGTCATATATAGACCATTTGGTTTTTTCGAGAAAGTTATTTTAAAAATTAGTAGCACATGACTTTAGGGCTAATATATTTATACACAAAAATGTATGTTTCCTTGATTATTTACTATTATTGTTTTTTTATAAAAGTACGAGTAAGTAATTAGATGATTGTGTTCATTTTTTCTGTATGCTTCAAGTAGCATGGCCTAGTACTCTATAAGTAGTAATTGGTTAAACAAGGTTAAAACTTAAAATTTTATACAGAGCACAGTAGCGTACATATTATAAATATTTAAATATTTGTAGCAAGGGTTATTGTTATTTATTTATCAAGGTCAAAACTTGATTTATTTAGCTGCTTAAGTTTTTAGTATCCAATGCCTTCATGTCTATACCCCCTACTAACTGTCATGGGGTGCCCGAGCTCTGACCAGTAGCACAATAGAATCTCTGAATAACTATCATATTTGATAGGGATGGGCCGATTCCGATTCTCGATTCCAGGAATCGTCGATTCTAGGTGGTATCGAGGAATCGTCGATACTCGATTCTTCATCATAAAAGCGTCGATTCCGATTCCACACGATTCCGAATATTTATATAAATACGTGTCGGACCAACTGGCCCAACATAGTTTTTTCCTACCGTAAATGAAACGTAAATAAACTCCGTCGGACCAATTTACCCGACATTGTTTTTGATTTAATTAAATTTTATTATCTGTGCAACACTGTTTTGATATTTTTTGTGTTTTGTGTTAGCAAGAAACAACAAAACCATAATTTCATGTCCCGGCTACCCATATAATAAACAGACTGGCGATAAAAGTGTTTTTGCGCCTATCACTAAGACACGTAAACGTGTCACATGTGATTGATTTGTGAGTTTATAAATATTTTGAATATAGAACTAAAGTGTAATATATTCTCTATCTGATAAGTAATGCTACAGGTCCAGTAAATACTATCCAAGATTCATATTAAGTAAAAGTTTTAACACCAAATAATTTACTTGTTAAGGAATTTACGTTATAATTTACTTCCTAGTAAGGATGTATCAATGTTTGTACTTAACTTTCACAAAGTCCGTTTTTAAGGATTATTTTACAACTAAATATTTAGTCAATATTTCCGACTTACTTTTAAGGTTTTGTGAAATTTTGAAAACAGTAGTGAAAATCATTACAATATGTTATAACAAATATGTCTGTCGGCCCGTAACTACGGACAAAAAGCTCTTAGAATAACATCATGTTTTTAATCCCGTCGCCGTTTATCTATCAAACAAAAACCATCGTAAATACATCTGTAAGTAGTGTGAAGCTTGTTGTTAAATACTGTGCCTTAATTTTTCCAAAAGTAGCAACACCAGCTGAGTAGTACTAATAAAAATAAAGCGTTAAGAGGCCTGGCGGTATTCGGTTCAGAGTACTGGCCGTCGCGTCAATTCAATGACGGTTAACAGAAACTGACGGTGGAAAACCACATAATATATCAAATATGAGAAAGCACTTAAACAACATTCATTTTGCCCAAATTTATCAACAAAAAAGATCTATACTTGAAGAAAATTTATCCTCAGACACAGGACCTACAAGTGATAGTCGGTTAAAAATCAACTGGGATTGAGGAATAAATACAAAATAGGCCTGAATCAGTTGCACGTGTTCCAGACACCTGCAGAAAAAAAGGTCCTACCAGATGTGGAGAAGGTATGCCCCACTAATCCAGAATGTTGAGGAAGAAGGTACCCCAGGGGAATTGACAGTAGAAGAAGAAGTAAACAATTATCTGGGGGAACCATTAGCCAGTCCAGATTGTGATGTTGGGAAGTATTTGGCAGTACAAAGTGCCAAATACCCTCATTTAAATGCAATGGCAATAAAATACCTGTCTGCCCACTCGCGACAGTGTTTTCTGAAAAACCTTTCTCAACTTCAGGAGCTATATGTGACTAGCGATGAAACTAGCTGGACCCACAACGTGTTCAAATGCTTGTGTTTTTGAACAGAAATGAACATTACCTGCCAGACTTTTAAATATTAAAAACTATCCTATTTGTATTAATTTTTTACTTTTTATGTTGTTCGTTTGTTTTTAATTTTTGTTTTGTTTGGGAGACAATGTAAATAGACTTAGGTATTTTTTCAAACATAAAATAAGTAAAATACCTGTCTGCCCACTCGCGACAGTGTTTTCTGAAAAACCTTTCTCAACTTCAGGAGCTATATGTGACTAGCGATGAAACTAGCTGGACCCACAACGTGTTCAAATGCTTGTGTTTTTGAACAGAAATGAACATTACCTGCCAGACTTTTAAATATTAAAAACTATCCTATTTGTATTAATTTTTTACTTTTTATGTTGTTCGTTTGTTTTTAATTTTTGTTTTGTTTGGGAGACAATGTAAATAGACTTAGGTATTTTTTCAAACATAAAATAAGTAAAGTTCACATTTTTAACTTTAAAATAAGTCATTAGGCTACTTTAATCTGATATGTTTTTATGTTTAAAAAAATTCCTGTTGATAAATCAAGGTTGAAGGTTTTGTGTAGCCTATTACATTAAAACAGAACTTTTAAAAGGTTTTGCCATATGACCAAGATGTTAACTAAATTAATTATTAGAGAACTAGCATGTAAGTTAATATAACTTGAAAGAATCGAGAATCGAGAATCGACTAAAGAATCGAGAATCGAACGGAAAATTTTAGAATTGGAATCGAAAATTTTAGGAATCGGCCCATCCCTAATATTTGATATAACGTTCATTTTTTGTTATTTTAATAGAAAATTGCTAAAACGTTAACAGAAAAATGTACAAGGCAATCCATAAAGTAACAGGTGTTTTGGAATTTAAATAAAAAACAATGTATATTATAAAAAAATTTAATAAATAATTTTTACTCAATAAATTTTGAATCTCTACTTGAAGATATTTTTCGACTTAATCCCCATTCAAATTGAAGTTCTTATCTTAGCCTTCAGTATCCAGGGTAGGACAGCTTCATGAACATGGGTGCAGCCATTTTAAAAATCAATTCACCATTAACTCACTCTAATTGCACTCTTTATTACCCTTCCATAAACGTCACAAAGCTGATGGATACCAATAGGCTTAAAAACGTCATCAGTGAAAACGCTTGACAAGTGGTGGGACTTTAAGCGCACATTTTAACTATAGTTATAGTTACAGTGAGAAAATTAGGAGGTTTGGTTTGATTAGTCTCGTAATATTTGCATGTAAAAAATAGCACCGATATCATCAGATCACAGTTTATCTTCATCGAGATGCGACGATGTATTGTCTAACAGTAAATATTTTTAAAATTCCATTTAAATAGATCCTTCAAATATGTATCCTTTAAAATAGCCTCAAATAGAAATAGGTTCGAATTTATGTAGTTCTCCCGCTCAATGGGTACTGAGCATAGGGATATTTTGACGCCAAGAGGGAAGCTCTAGTCCCGCAGAATGCCGCGTTAGCCCAAATCGTCTGTTACTTCCTGGATTCATCTTGTATTAAACTGACTATTAAATAACTATTCAGGAAGAGTTTGTAGTAGTAACACCCACTGGTAATGATGTCTTTGTCATTGAAACGCGTATGAGTTAATAAATGATTAATTTGTGAGTTTTGTGTATCTTTTATTCGTGTATTGTCAAGTGCTATTCTTCACCCCCGATTGTTTAGTACTACATAATAGATGGCAGATTTATTTCATTATAACCCCTGATGATGGGAACTTAATTGCGGAAACATGACTCACAAAAAATGTAAATGTAAAATATTACAAATGTTTTAGTAATATTCAACCTATAGGTATTTTGTAGAGTGCATGTTTTTGTTATCGTATAATTTATTCATATTTAAACCAGTATTTTTATGTGTCTGTGAATTGTGTTTTAAAAAGTGGTAATATATTTTGTTTTAACAATATATTACTATCTTAGATTTTCTCTTGACCGTGTCTATTTTTTCATTCAAATATTTGTACACGGTTTATATTAACTTTTACATCACTATGCTTTCATTATTACAAAATTATAATTAAATATTGACCAGAAACTGCTTCTAACCAAATACTCTGCTGCCAGACTATTATCTCTGCACCATCAATAAACATAACCAAAGAAAGCATAATACATTAGGCAGTGCATGTAGGCTGAGACCAATCTACTGTTGAATTGTCATTGTTCATGGCATATCAATGCTTCTAGTCTGTACAATAAACAGATTTCCACGGTTGTATCTGTGTTTACGCCCGCAGTGTCAGGTTTCAATGGAGATTCAAATTGAATTACTTTGGACTGGATACGGGCTTTAAAACTTTTGACCTTATCTACGCTGCTTCTTTCTTATAGTGTCCCTAAATAATTTTTTTTTAAATTTCAATACGTGCAAAGTTTTAAAAATAAGAAAAACATTTTCTTGGGCAATATTCTTTTTGGAAAATTTAAACAATAAAGCTACGAAAATTTCAACTCTGTTAATAATTATAACCCTTTACAGAAGAGCGTTGAAAAACCGCTTCATAAACCTTTTACAAATAATATTTTTTATCAGGAAGATTCATTTTTAAACTGGTAATATAAACAAAAAAATGTTTGTCAATTCCTACTTAGGTCAATAACGAAAAATTAGTTACTTTTTATTAAATAATTACAATCAATACAAATAAACTAACATAACCTATGAGTTAAAACAGGCTGTTCTTCCTCATAACCTATAACATAAAATCAGCTGTTTTATGAAATAATATATTCACTTATGATCACTTACTTGTAATATGATAACTTTTTTAAAGCTATGGGACGAAATAAATATTTTGCACACCTTGGAACATTTGTGAAAAGTTTTCCTCCCAAATAAAACTAAAATTAATTCAATAAATTTAATTAATGAATTAATGTTTGAAAAAGTGTATTAACATCAATTGTAATCCAGGAAAAGTTTTTATAAAATCTATTTCAACTTGAGTGTAAGAATAAAAACGTATTTTATTAACGATTGAAAATTTGAACAAGATATATATATATAAGAAGAGTGTCAACTAATTGAAGGAATTAAAAAAATACAATAACTATGTTTATGTAATTGCATTAAAAATGTCAAGATGCACGAAAATATATAAATTCAAGCAATATAAATTACGCTATAATTTAAATTCAGGCGCTTCAACAAAGATCGCGTTTACAATTTTAAACACCTGGGAGAAGAATAGAACTCGGGAATTAACACTAGTGTTTACTGTCAAACCTTTTCCCTCTTTACATTTTATTCTATACAAGGATTGGGTTTCCATGTGACCATAACTTATTTCTTTTGTTTGAATCTTATCTGTTACTTATTCTTCATGTTCTTTTGAGATTTCAAGTACTTTTTCCTGGCTAAAAGCTGATAAGGATATTATCACCAAAAACCGAATAAGTATAAAAAAATAAAAATTAAAAGTAATAAGATTTTATTTTAAAGCGAAAACTAAGTCTAAATAAATAAATTTAATAAAGATAAAAACTAAAAATAAAGGTTTTAAAAACAATAATACTAGTGTAACTGTTACTAAACAAAATCAATAGAGATTACAGTAGCGTAATTATAATCAATAAACAAATAAAACCTTTGCTACAAATATTTACACAACCTTTATGAACATTTCTTTAACACAGTTAGCAAATCAGAAGGTTATGAATGCTTTGTAATAATAAGGCCTACATTAGTAACCTTCTAATGATGCTAACTGTGTTAGCGAAATGTACATAAAGATTGTGTGAATATTTATAGCAAGGGTTTGTAACTCTTTATTAATATAATTGTTAGTATATAGTGTAGTCTATATTTATTGTACATTATAATGTATGTAATGTAAAATCTAAAATTAAAATAAAACCTATAAAAAGGTTACTAAAATAAAAATATTAAGGGTTTAATTCAATTGAATATATTTACATAACGTATTTTTCCCCCAGGAAATGGTCAATACCACTTTTGTTTTTAACTTCCTCGAAAATAATATTAAAGAACGTCGACCAACTCATCATGTTCACACAATATATGCCTGATTGTAATGATGGCTTCACAGAACTGATGTAAAAGCTGATTTACGTATTGCATCAAGTATCCATGACTTGACAAAGAGTGATGCGACGTGGCAACACGGGAGTTAGAAACTATATTACATAAATCTTGGAGAAATAAGAGATTCTCAAACAGCTGACTGTGCAGGAGGATGGCCTTTAGGGCTTTTGGTTCTATGTGTATGGCGGTGGGAGGATAGTAAAGAACAAATCCTTTTATAAAAGAAGGCTAGATATGTGTTAGTCGGAAATCATCGTAAAACAAACAATTTTCGTTTAAATTTATTTAAATTTCACATGACCCAACTAACTTACTATTTAACAGTAAGCTGGGCTGTTTAGAAATTAACAAATTATTGCATAATGGAAATGGTAATTTTTATTAATAGAAACTTAAAATTAAAAATCTTTATCACAAACTTATATCTTGTGGTGACGACCACTTTGTGGTGTTTATCTCTAGGCTGAGCATGTGTACTATACTTACCTGCTGAACCACGAATATCTGTGTAGCTTTACGTCTATATAGACTATTTAAGTG